>RJWT010028816.1:0-15091 GCA_004365215.1 Cuniculus paca | reverse complement strand
TTCCCTTTGTGGGCTTCAATTCATATTTTAGATTCTTCCTTGGTCCAGGGGACCCACTTGCTTCCTTCTTGTCCTCTCCATGATGTGATATTCCAGCATCTGAACTGTTTCTCTCAGAGAGACTGTTTACTCTGCTGCTTACTGTTCCACCATCTTTAGCTCCTTACCTGCCATTCTTGTATTTGTTTTTTCTTTTCCTGTAAAATTACTGGTATGTTTTAAAAGCAAGTTCAGGTATATATTTCAGCCGTAAGTCTAGTTTCTATAGCTTGTAAAAAGATCTTTTAAAGTAAATTTAACTATAGCATCTTGATTAAAATAAAAATTTATAATCGTTCTGTATTATCTTTTATTATCCCCTAGGCAATGTTCAGTTTTTCCTGTGTCTTAAAATGTCATTTCAAACAATTTATTTGACTCAGGTTCCAAACAGTTCTCACATTGTTATTTTGGTTAAAGTTTTTTTTATTTTACAGCAATAAAGTCTATCCTTTTTTAAATGTGTTTTGTTTGCCACAGAAATGAGGTCATCTGCCTTGTCCCACATTGTGGGTTTAGCTGATGGCTTTGTGTCCTGTGTTTTTTAACATGTGTTTCTCAGAATTCTCTTTAAATTAGAAGTCACCTCTAAAGGTGTGATTAAATATATTTTCTTTTTTGTCAAGAATACCTCATAGATGGTACTGTATCATCAAGAAAAATATAATGCCTAGAATTACAATTTAGTGATGACTGAAAGTATCTTCAGTAAAGTCTGTGATTCAACCATTGAGAATGTTACCATTGGTTCTTTACTTGACAAGTTTAGCAGACACTGATGCTCTTCTCTTTACTTTTAAATGTTGGAATATTTTGATTTTTTTAATTCTTTGAGTATTTGCTGTCGTTTGCTTTGTTTCGTTTTTTGTCCTGATGAATTGTTTGGTATTCTGAAATGTCGTTCATCTAGGAAAGGTGTACTGGCTGTTTCCCTTTAATCTTTCAAACAGTGACTTGGTGTTTTAACCTGCAAAGGTGAGCAAGGTGGTAATGCTAGTGCTTTTATCCCTCATGGATTTTTATAAGTAGCACTTGTATTCCATTTGTTCTTTTTAATCATCACGTTATCCCGTCTTTGGCCGTCGGAAGTTCCTCTCTTCTCATGGCTCCAATGTTCCTTTTATATGAGCAAAGTAGTCATTTCAAAGCTTCCTTGCTTTAACAGGAAGATGTCCCAGATTCATTATAAATGGAAGAACATTCTACAAAATAATAAATCAGAACTTCTTAAGAGTATAGGATGAAAGATAATGAACAACCGAGGAGTTTGCAGAGTTTGGAAGGGACTAAGCAGAAATGACAACTGAATATAATGTGATATCATCCTAGATTGTATCCTGAAATAGAATAAGGACATTTGTGGGAAAGCAGGTAAATCCTAGAGAAAATCTATAGTTCAAAAAAGTACATTTCCAGCCTGGTGGATGGTGTACACACACCTGTAGTTTGAGCAGTCTCAACGTTGAACTTGTATTCTCAAGTTCAAGCCCATCCTGGGCAATTCATCGATTTAGCAAGACTCTGTCTCAAAGTAAAATAAAAAAAGGACCACAGGTTTACCTTAGTGCACAGGCCCTGGATTCAATGGTTCAGTCCCCAGTACTTCGAAAGAAAGACAGAAAGAAAGGAATCCAGTTTGTACAAAGATTGTGTGGATTTTTAAAAGTTCTTTAGTTATGTATTCGTATCTCTTTATGTGAAACACCTGTGTGCCTAATATCAGTTTAATTTCTATTTACTTTATCCTATATAGTGTGTCCTGTGTAGTATTAGTTTACATATATACAGGATGTAAAATGTAATAGTTTTAAAAGAACCACAACATTTTCCTCAGAGAACAAGCCTAATGAGTGCATTTTAAGAGTTCTTGGTGAAGTTTTAGAATTTCGTGTGCAAATGCTGCCTTACGTATTTTAAATTTTCTTTCATAAATGTTAAAAAAGTTTTGGTAGCACATGGTTTGCCTTTATTTTCATCATTGCTAAATTAGTATGAAGAAAAAACTCACTAATAAAAACAAATATTACTTCTTGGTAAGATGTACGTTATGAGCAGATTTCTTGAAATTACTTAGAATCCAGAGAACTCTCAGAAATTACTTTGTAATTCTCATGATTCTCAAGATTCCATGTCCTGGAAAACTTGAAGATTTTAAGACTTCCTTGTAATGTCATTCTAAGAATTAGTCATAATACGCCCCTCAAATGACCTGTTTGCTATCTTTGTCATTTTACAGCATCCTGAGGTTAGCATCAAACTTCTACCAGTGGAGCCCATGACTTCTGATCAGGACACTAAAGTTGTGGCTGAACCGCAGGCACAGCGAGTCCAGGAGGGCAAGGACAGCTCTCATCTGGTATGTGTTGTTGAAAGGGAAGACCAGGGGCATTCATTCTTTCTGTTGACAAATCTACTTTGGATTTAAGGAATATGTTATATTTAAGAAAGACGTCAAAACAGTAACACTAAAGTATATCAGGATCTACATACTGTATAACTGGTGTACTCTGATAGAAGAAAAAGGATTTTTTACCAATCTGAGGATCATAGTTGAGATTCTTGTAATAAAAGACAGATGAACAAGAGAAAAACCTTTATTTAGCAATAAGTTTTATGTGACATAGGAACCTTCAGAAATGAAGAACAGCCCCCGCCCCCCAGCAAGGAAAACTATATTTATGCTAAGTCTGATACAGAAGGAGAGAGTTACAGAAAAGCACGGTTGAACAAATAGGATATGATTTAATGGTAATGTACTGGGGAGAACCTAGTAAGACTTGTGTGTTCAGGTTATTTCGTTTTGGTGTCCCTGCGTGACTTTCCTTTCCTTGGGATACTGTAGGATCCTTTAGAGTGAGGGTCTGATGACTGATTTTAAAGGAGAAGGTCTGCTGGGTTTTATGGCCCAGTTCAAGGGAGAGGGGTAAGGGGAACTCTAGTTTCATTTTCCTGATTTTGCTCTTCCCTCCTGTGCTAAAGTACAGTGTTTGTTTGATGTGCTGTGTCTGAAACTTCATCCATCTAAAATAAGATTTGGATAGTTTAGTAGAGGAAACTATTTCTATTACTAGGTGATAGAGAAAACAAAAGGTAATTATAACTCTAGACATTTAAAGCTTTGTATTTTAAATCAAAATACAGATATAAATACATGAGATGACAGCCATTGTATATTGAATGTTAAACAGGATTTTAAATTTTTTCTTAATTTATTTTCACAGTCTACATTCATTTTATCATGTCAAGCAGTAATATTTAGTTTCTAAATGACTTTAGGAAGAGTAGCTTTTCTTAATTTTTCCCCATTGAAACTAACATCAGTCAGAATTTCAAAATTAAAAATTTTAAGGAATCTATATGTTTCCTTTTGAATATCTTATTTCTTTGTCATGTCATGTAAAAATTGCGTTTCTCAGTAGGTCTGGTTTTGCTTAATTTCTGTGGTTTAAAAATAACATTTCTTTCACCATGGTAGTGATGATGTCTTTGAAATTTCAATTTTACAGATGAATGGTCCTATATCTCAAACCACTTCTCAAACAAGTTCCATCCCAGCTTTGAGTCAGGTAACTCATTTCTGTGATTAATCACAGATTGTTTAATCACAATGGAGGCTCACAGATATCCTCTTAAACCAGTGTTTATTGTTTAAAAAAAATAGAAACCATATGTATTTCTCAAAAAGGTGGTAGGGTCCATTCATCATTGTTCCCACTCAGAACAGTAAATGTCAATTTTGCATCTCCTTTTCTGTGTCTGTGTACAGTTCACAAATAGCAGTATACCAAATGTATTTTTTTTCAAATATTTATCACAATGATTTAATATTAAGCTACTATGTGTATGTGGTTAGTTTTACATTTTGATGACCTGTGACTGTTAGAGCACACAAGTTAAATGCTAATAAACGAACAAGTGAATGGTATGCCAGTGGTTTTTTTGAACCTTGGTTTTATCATTTGCAAATACATATGCTTCTGGAATATTCCAAATTCAGTTTGATTGTCTTTTAAGGGCCTGACAGTTTAGTAAACCTCCTATTCCCCCAAATCAACAGTTCACACAGGAATTAATAAAGTAGAATTTTTTTAAAAGTGAGACATGGGCTTGAGGTGTAGTTCAGTGTTAGAACATGTACCTAGGTGTGTACAAGAGCTGGGTTTGATCCTGAGCATTGAGGGAAAAAAAAAGATACCACTATAAGCTGTATCATCATTTTACTGTTTATATTGGATTAAAGTGTACAATTTGATGATATTTAGACTTCCTCAGTTGTATATCCCTATAGTTTTAGAATGCTTTCATTATCCACCATGCCCATACATGGTTAATTCCTGAGCAATCACAGATATACTTTCTGTGTCTGGATTTGCTTTTTCTGTGTCTTGTTCACTTACATAGCTAGCTCAGTGTTTTGTGTTTATTCGGTAGGGAGATAATACTTTGTGAATGAAATTTGAATATTCATTCAACAAAAATGAGTGCAAGTGATAAAACATGGGTAAGACATGTTCTATGGAATAGTCATTTATAGATTAGCATGGAATATATACGTATCTATTGTAACCCTACTGCAGCATGCAAAGTTGTATTGCTGAATTTTGAACTTTGGATACAGAATGAATATAGATAGAAATAGGTGGCATTGAACATGGTGGCATATGTCTGTAATCCCAGCACTTGGGAGACTGAGGTAGGTGAGTTCAAGGTAGTGAACTCAAGGCCAGCCTGAACTACACAATGAGACCCCATCTCAAAAAAAAAAAAAGCCTGGCATTGAGAAATACAGACATTCCTTATTTATCAACCTCATTCCTGTGCCACAACTAGGTCATTAATTGAATTGACTGCTAAATGAAGAATTATACATTGCGTATACACTGTGACATTTAGAACAAAGAAATGGTCAAAAGAAACTCCAATTTGATGACTTTGGTTTTATTTGGATAACTCTTACACGTAGTACTGTAATGTATAACAGAACAGTAAACTACAGTAGTATACTGTACCCTAAAAAAGACATTGAGACTAAAAGGAGATGTTCGGAATGGTTCAAAAATAAAGACAGATTGTAAGTCCAAACAGTGTGCCTCAGTCCTAAGTCTGAACAGTTGTTAAATAGGTAGGTCATTGAAGGACTATCTGCAGTTGTGTCTACAGAAAAAATTGCTCTTCTATTTTGTCCCAAGTGAGAAAGGATTTTTAAGTGTTCTGACCTTGATGTAAGGGGCTACTGGTTTTTGGGGGGGGTTTTTTTGTTTGTTTTTTGTTTGTTTTTTGGTCTTTGTCTTTTGTCTTTTTGAGACAGGGTCTCTCTATGCAGTTCAGGCTGGCCTTGAACTCACTTTGTAGCTCAAGCTGGTCTTGAACTTTCAACGATCCTCCTGCCTCAGCCTCCCGAGTGCTGGGTTTACAGGCATGCACCATCACACCTGGCTGGGCCTACAGGTTTTGAAGCATTTTGTACTAAGAAAGTTAAAGTAGTAAATTTGCATTACATTTCCCTACATGTACAGACAGGAAAAATGGTGAAACTCTGGAGTCCAGCAGTATTTTAGAAACTAGAAGAGAACTAGAAAGGGGAGAGGTCCAAAAAATGGGACGAAAACCAGACAGCAGTGTTGCTTGATATGGGAAAAGAGAGTGGCCACCTGAAGTGAAGTGAAATAAGGACCAACTTATTTGACAGATTTCAAACAAATGGGTTGATCATTTGTGACTTTAGCAAGAATAGTTCCAAAAGGTTACACAGTGAGAGCCAGATTACAGTAGGTAGAAATTCAGTAGTAGTAGATACTTATCCAGTAAAATTGTACCAAAGATCCTGGCTTTAACAGTACTGAGAGGGATAAGGAAGATAGGAGAGGTGATCAAGAAGGCATTGAGATGAAAGAGAACCACCCTGAGAGTGGACCATGGTGATGCAGTGTCCCTGTGAAACAATTAAGAACTGACAACTGGCATTTGGAGACAGTATTATTTGGTTGAAGGTTCTTTACCTTACCTGTTAGGGCCACAAAATCCATCTGCAACGAAGATCACTGCCAAAAGGTTTTGTGCCCCTGCTGAAGCCTATTTAGGAACACCAACCTTTAAATCATGCCGTTCAACTAGCACATTTTTACAGCCAATTTGTCTGATTCTTCTTGAACTGTTTTGGCCTTAAGAGTCGTTTTCTTTTCCAACAGTCTTGGCGTGTTTTGCCATAAGTGAACAACAGGTTTGAGAAAGGAATGTGTGTGGTGAGGCTTAATGGAGAAGTAATATTAGGTAAAAATTTTTATGTTAAGTTACTTCTTGGGAAGAAAGATACTGCATCATGCCACATGTTTTCCAATGATAATGTGAAACATGAAAGCTTAAATTGGAAACCTAAGTCTTCTGTATGCCATCCTTTCTATAGATACTTCATGGCCTCTATCAGAATAATCGATCTTTCTTTCTTCTTTCTTTCTTTCTTTCTTTGGTACTGGGAATGGAACTCAGGACGTCACACTGCCAGGCTGGTGCTGCACCACTGAGCTAAATTCCCACCCCTCTATCAGAATAATCTTTTAAAACTCCTTTACAGACAGTAAGATCTGAAAACTTTAATCCTTCTGGTCATTCATTAAATTTTGAAAAAAGAACTACCTTTTGATCATGTTGTTTCTCAATGAATATGTATTTGTTATTAACTAGCAATATCAAGTTAGTTACTATAGGCCTTCATCTTGAATAAGAGTAGGCTAGCAATTGGAAAGCTTGCATTTTCACGAAGATGGCCAACATCTGTTTTGCATACACAACATTTTTAAAAATTTCATTTTAATGAGAAAAATTTTAAAACAATAGGATGACAATGGGTAATACACTGCATATTGCACAAATAACATCTTCCTGCTTTTAGTACATTATTAACCTCTTACCTCATAGATCAAACTTTGAACCAGTTCATAGTACTTTTTAGAGACTTGAGTACTAGTGAGTACAGTATTTTGTATGTTCCTTTTTTTCTTTTGCTCGTTTCTTTTTTCTTCATTATAATTTTCACACATGTGCAGATAGAATAATACAACAAATTCCCACGTTCTCTTTGTGAATAGTTACCCATCCTCATGTTAGGGTGCTCGTTTCGTTTCTCCACCCTGCACAGAATTGTTTAGACTTTTATATATGTGTATATTTACCTTATTTCCTGGAGTATTTTTAAACAAATCCTAGTGAGTTTGTCATTTCACCATAAATACTTCAAAATGTATCTCTGACACTATCCATTTTCATGCCTGATATAATTAGTTGCAAGTCTTTTATACCCACAGGCATTATTTTTGAAAGCTAGAAAATTAGATAAAAGCATAAGTAGATGTTAAAGAACAAATTTCTAATACTGTTTTCCTTTTTAGGATACAAAGTAAATTTTTTGCTACTGTTTTATGAAATATAATTCAGGAAATATTAATCACTATAGAAAAACCAGAAATGAGAAAAATGTTTGGCTGGTCAGTAACTTTAGTTGCTTTTTTAAAATTTAGTTTACGAAAAAAACCAATAAGTAGCTTTTTTTTTTTTTTTTTTTTTTTCTTTTTACTGTTCTGAACCTTCAGATTCCATGTACTGTTTGGATTTCAGCACATGAAGTATGGTGGTTGTCAGACAGGGCACTGCTCATTTGGATTTGGATTTGAGTGAGTGGCAGGAACATGTGACTGCTGTGCAGTTATTTTTGGTGTGGGTGTTGGCTTCTTCTCAGAAACCATAGCAAGTTAGTGTGAGATGCATTTGTTAGAGGCTCAGAAAAGGACAAGCTTCGTAATGTGAGTTTTCGAACTTTGAAACATGGGTTGTTGCTTCAGCAAGGAATTAAGTAGTAACAATGACAATGAGAAAACTGGTCTGTTACAAAAATCTGTGGAGAAGAAGGAACCGAAGAATAAGATAAGTAAAACTTTATCTTCATTATTTGATACCCTTGAAGGTGAAGAACTTTACAATGTTGAAAATGGAGTCAGCAGAGCAGCTGCTGGCATTAATAAGTGGACTAGAATTTTTACAGGGTCTGACCACAAACAAGATCATAGAACAAAGCAGTCAGAGAACTTTATTTCCTCTTCGATATGTAAGTTCTTAACTAGGTATGAAAATTTAGATGAGAGTGATAAGAGCTCAGATATTGTTATTGAGCAGAATGCTGAGAGTGTCTGTGATTCATTGCGTATGAGTAATGACAGACAAGGTTTTTCCATAAATGACCAGCCTCACTCACATGTGCAGGTACCTTCTGACCATGGACCACAAGAGGAAACTTTTATAAGTGACCCTCTGTGCTGTTACCTTACCACTTGTGAAGAATCTTTAGTAGAGAAAGAAAGACTGCTAAATGTTCCAATCAGTAGTTTCAGTGACAATAATTGTTTAGATATGTTAGATAAGGGGATACAAGATGGAAATCCTACTTGTGTTAGTGACAAACAGTGTAAAAATTCCAGAGAGAGCAAGTTTTATAGCATTTGTGTTACAGATCCTGACTGTCTGAACATGGAAGAGGAACTGTGCCCTCCCATGTATACAACAGCTGCAGGAGAAGAATGTCATTCAGCTGTTACCTCTGAAGGGATTCACAAAGTGAATTGGCATCTAGATAACAGGAAAGAATGTTCAGTCTTGTATGCTACACAATGGGCAGGAGAGTTAAAGTTGCAGCAGGAAGATCTGTCACTCCTGGGTATGCGGAGTCCAAATGAAGTAAAGAGTGTACTGAATAAGGAAACTAAGCCTAGTTCTGAGATTTTGATGGATAATGATCCACCTTGTGAAGCAAATATTGATAACTTGCAGGCTGAGTCTTTTAAGGCAGAATCTTATGCCATATTTCCTGAAGATTTCACAGAAAGTAGTATATTACATAATATTTGCCTACTCCCTGAATTAAACATTAACATAGAGAGTGACTCGCTAAAATGCATGTGCACCATCCCCAAAGAGAGAGAAAGCCATATTTCAGAAATAGGAGGTCAGATGGATGATTCATCTGTTAATTTACTTAATGACACTTCATATGTTGAAGAGAATGATGATCCTGCAGCTGTAGCAGTCAGTGCCAGTCAGAGTTTAAACTCTAAAAAGGAAGCAGAAAATAACTCTATAAATCCAGTAAAAGACAATGATTATTTCCATGTCAGTGTTAGCAGTACAGATAATATCCTTTCCTTTGGTCTAGATAGAATTAATTTAAATTCCAAAAAGTTTATCACTTCAGAGAGCTTTAGAGATGAGTGTCTCTCAGTTCATGCTAATTTCAGAGAAGGGGTCCCAGGAAAACTTGATGGTAGCTTTGATCTTGCACTCTTGCCAGAGCTCATGCTGAGGAAGGAACAGTACCAGGGGGAGACCAACCTGGAAACCGGAAGTCCACAGCTGGAAAACAGAGGAAAACTGTCATTGCAATCTGAAAATAGCTTTTCTTATGAGGACAAGGATAGAATTAGTGATTTGAAGGCTGTGGGTCATGGCAAGAGGGCTTCTGAGTTGAAATCTTGGTGTCCATCTGGTATGTGTGCAGATAGTAGGGTAGACCAGGCTGAGATACAGACATGTGATTTAACTCACATGGAATGTAAATCAGACACAGAAGGGACAATCCAAAGGGCAGACATCCCAAAACTTATAATTTCACAAAGAATCCTCCCAAATAATGCACCTCATGATCACTCCAGAGCTCTTCAGGGTATCTTTACGTCCTCTGCATTTCTTTTCACTTGTACTGACGAAGAAAGAGAAACAGGCCTGCGTGATAAAACAGAAGATGAAATATGTGTGAAGAGTTCGGTCAGTGTATTGTACAACCAACTGAGTGGTCCTCACAGTTTAGAAAATGCTGAACAAGAAACACAAAATGCTAATTATAGAGAGGCAAGTAAAGAACATACAGAAAATGTCAAGTCAGATTCTAAAACAACTTTTGACTGGGAAACAGGTGAACTAAAATGCAAGGCAATGCCTGGTGAAGATACACCAACTTGTATTAGTTCTAGTACAACAAAAAATCATGATTCTAAAACGAATCAAATACGAAAAAATTTTGAAACCCATAGAGTGAATGACTACAAAGATAAAGCTCTTAATAGTGTGCCATCTGTAAGTCAGAGTTCAAATTCAGTTATACCAAAGCCAGAAGTAGTAGAAAAGAACACTATTAATAGTGATGAAAGCCCAAAACTGAAGCAGATTTGCTGTGACTCAACTAAAGAAGTTTCTGATTCCTTTGATGATAATGCATCAGAGTTGAGTAAGTCAAAAGTAACATGTAAAGAAGAGAAAAAGGGACTTCATTCAGTGAAAGACAATATTGATACTGACATTATTAACTGCTTAGATCCATGTGGGACAAATGGACCTGCCTACCATTTCAAAGAAAGAAATATCAAGTCCACAGCTGAAGAATGTACTTCAAATGATGAAGTACATTTTATGGGAATTGGTGTTGATCCTACCCAAGTGAACACACACCAGGTAATTCCTGCTATCTCAGTCGACAGCAAAGAAATTGTAGTACCAAGTAGTAGCCATGTTTCATCACTCACAAATCTCTTTAATATATCTGAAAATTCCCCAAAAGTAGATTGGCAGAGTTTCCTCAAGGAATTCTACTTCCATTTTTTGAATGAATTTTCCTATTACCCAATGGAAGGATTAACAAGACAGATACATTCTGAAAGACTGGCAAATGGATGTGGTAGTAGATATCAAGTGGGCTATCTGTGGCCTAATACAGTCACAAAAGATGCACTAGAAGATGAACAAATACTTAGTGAGGGTCTACACGGTAAACCACAAGACTTAGACAATGCTTCATTTTCGTTGGAACAGCCCCCTTATCAACTACCAGTGAAAGAGGACAGTGTTGTTTGGGGATTGCAAAGTAGAGGTGGACAGTTAGTAAGTATGCTTTTGTCAGTACTTATTGTATTATGATATGTGACCTTTATCTTTTGTGTGTTTTTAAATTAAGCTTTTTTCTAAATAATAGGTGGTGGTTTGAATTCTTGCATAAAGCTCTAAATTACTGTAACATCAATTTAACCATTTCCAAATTGGAGAATTTGTTGTATTTTAGCCAGGGTTTGTATAAACTTATTAGCACTAAAGCATGCCCTTCTGACCGCCCTACAAAGCTTTTTGCAGACTGCTCTATGTGAATGTTGCTGTTGCCACAGTGTGGTTTTAGAGCCCTTTTGCAGGGATCATGTCATGTCATGTCAGTGTAGTGTGTTTATTTAGTGTTTGAGCCAATTGACTGTGTAAGTCACACTTGTAATTATAAACTTAACTTAAAATCTGTACTTTCTTCTATTTTTCTATTGTCTGTCTAAAGCAGGTAAAATTTTCTACTTTTAACTACCTCTACAACTTTGGTTCTGTTTTCTTTCAGTCAGGATTAACATGGAGTTTCAGGTCCCCAAGATGAGCTGGCCTTACTGATTTGGAGTAACCTTTGCAGATGATTCTGTAGGCGCCTAAACTGAGCATCTTTTCAATCAATTCTATAATAAAGGCAAACATTATTCAACAACCAGAAACTAATCTTGCTCATAAAACAGACATATGGAAGCACTGTTACTGAAAGGACATACAGTCCTCCCTCTGCATCCATGGGGAATTGTTTCTGAGAGCCCCACAGATAACCCAAATTCATGGGTGATCAAGCTCCTATGTCAAATGGCATAGTGTTTGCATATAATCTACACAATCCTCCCACATACCCGAAGTCATCTCTAAATTACTTGTAATACCTAATAATTGTAAATGTTATGGAAGTAGTTATACTGTAATACTTGGGGAAATAATAAAAAAGTTTGTACATGTTTACTACAGGAGCAGTTTTTTAAAAAAAAGTTTTCGATCCATACAGAATCCATGGATACAGAGGGCAAACTGTACTTTAACAGAAAAATAAATTAATAGTTTATTAGTGATTTTTGTGGCATTGGGCAAGAAAAACTTTTGATATTAAAGAGATATAACCTCAAATATTAATATCTGTATTATGGGCACAAACAGCAGAAATCATATAACATGATTTAAAGAATTATACATTTTCTTTACTCAAGAAAAAAAATTGTTTTTTCTGTCCATACTCCCATTTGGGAGCATTAGCAAAAAGAATTACCTGCAGATTCATCTGGTTTTCTCCTATAAATAGTTGTAGAGAAAATGCTATAAAATTAACCCTTTAAGATACATATATTGAATCTTTTATGTAAGTGTGCAGTTGCAGTTGGTTACTGTTTACTGCTTGGTACATCGTGTAGAGTACAAATAATTCCTCTTTCTGTCTTTGTATGGCTTTGAGTGAGATACATGGTTTCAGGTTTAAATTAACTTTTCAGTTATGAGATGTGTCTGAATACTATTCTAAATTTAGGAATTACTGTGTTAATGGTGTTACCTTTTCACAACTGTTTTCAAAGTATTGGTATGGACATCCTTTTTATACTAAATCTATTTATACAGTAGCTGTCTTTCCATTTTACAAATAAGGAATAGAGGTTAGACATTTCCATGGCTCTGAAGTCAGTGAATTGCTCAAAATTACTAAATTTTTTAGTGCAACGCCAGGAATAGTGCATGCTTACTTGAAGAGTTTCTTTCCTTTATTATCTCGCCCATTGTATATTCTATGCCTATCTGTTCCTGCTCTCTGATAATAGTGATTTGTCAGATGGAGCGTTCTGTCTCATGAATATAAAATACAAATTTATGAATTAATACTATTTTTAATGGAGTATATTGTTTTGTACTGTGGGTGGAAGAGTTTCTTTAGAACATCAGAACTTAGCAGTGCCTCACTTACAAAGAGAGGTAACATTGGCTGTTTATGTGGAATCACTCCAGAATGTGGCTATTACAATCAGCTGGCTTCTGATTTTAATAGCCATTACTTACCCATACATTTTTAGTACAAGTTTAGACATAGCCATGCAGGTGAAAGTAAAGAGTTCTTGATAATCATTCAGAGTTCTGTATGACTCCAAGTGAATAACCATTTTTTTCAGAAAATAAGTTTGCATTTTACTCTTGGTACTATTTCTAGACTCTTTCAGCTTATTTAAATTTCTCCCAGCTTATTTTAGTATGCTTCATGGATTTTTAGTATCTCTTGAGCCATAATTTTTTTTTTATACTGGCACTTGAACTCAGGGCCTTGTGCTTGCCAGGCAGGTGCTTGTGCTATACCCCTGGCCCTCATAATTTGTTTTTATTTTTTTTCCTCTCTGTTTTACAATTTTAGTTTGTTAGTACATGTGTGTAGTACATGTTTACATTCCTTCTGGGGGCATATACATAACACATCCCCATTGCTTTTTTATGTCCTTTATCTCCTCCTTCCCTTTTCACTCCCTCCATCACTTGATCCCTCCCCTTTGAGAACAAAATCTGTAATTTAAAGAAATGATAGTTTAGATCTGCATATAGTAAAAACCATTTCTCATGTGAACTATGAGAAGTTAATGCATTCTGTTGAAAGTGTTGTTTCTGCTGATACTAGAACACAGTTTCTAATCACTGTCATTTTTGTGGGTGAACTTTTAACCTTTCTCTGCTTTGCCTTTCTGATTTGTGACATGGGCGCAGTAATCACTACTTCCTAGGATTGTTCTGATTCGGTAGAGGTGAGTGTGTAGAGTACACTCTAGATGCGAGTTGCCAAGTCATTCAGTCTTAATTAGAAGTTTCAATGCTTTGGGCTGGGCATGGCAGAACATGTCTGTAATGGCAACACTCAAGAGGCTGAGGCAGGTGGGTTGCCGTGAGTTCAAGGCTAGTTCAGGCTACATAGTTTAAGTCCAAGCTGAACTACAAAGTAGATGTTGTCTTAGAAAAAGAAATCAGAAACAAACAGAAAAAGTCTCAATGTCTCATGCCTTCTACATCTCATTTGCAGAACATTTAGTGAATACTAGTAACTTACCTAACATTGTGTTAGGTTCCTGATACTTGATTTGGACTTGTTTATCCCATAAAAACTAATAATTTCCTAAAGGGTCACATTCATTTGTGGCATAAAACCTTGCACAAGTTGTCATATAGTAGAAAATACAGTTTTCTGTATTCATTAAATACTGACTCATTCACCATATTTCCTGAGCACCTTTGTATTAAACTCTGGACTCCGCTGGTATTAGTGACACAGTAGTGAGGAAAAAGTCTATGATGGTCACCACCCAAGAGTATATGAATAACAGACCCACAAGCTACAGGAGACCAGGCATGTTGTGACATAATAGTTCTCAAAGTGCTAATTATAGCCACTTTACAGCCACTAAGATGAGTGATATATATTAATAAACAGCAAAACATGTATTGGTGGTATACAACAGTCAACTGCAAAAGGTGCTTAAAATGGAAAAGATTAATGCTAGTGTTAAGAATTTAAAGTGAGTAAGATACACAGAAGATAAAAAGTCTGTTAAGTGGGTGGCATTAAAGGAATTAAACTGAGGTGGGAAGAGTTGATCATGTGGTGTTTACTGAAAAGAGAATAAAACCTAATCAGAAAGGTTAGTTAATAGGTTAATATGCAAATAGAATAGGGAGGAAGATAGGGAAATCATCAAAAAACAAAACAAGTAAAGATAGACATGCCGAGTGATGTGTGTGAAATAGGGAGTGTCTTCTGTATCTCTCACTTAGCTCTGTGAAGATGTGTCCATTTTATTCACCATTATATCCAGATTGCTAAACACAGTGCTCGGCACAGACTTGCTAGTGAGCGTGTGAGACGAACTTGTTAGATAGGTAGGTGGCTGGGAGAGAGACTAACCCTGTGCAGAAGCCAAAGATGGACTGAAAGTTTAATTTAAACTAATGTAAGCAGGGAAATTGAAGAATCAGTGTTTCTTGATTATAATATTCCTAACAGGAGAACCCTGTTCTTTTCCCTATCACCAGTATTTAAAGTAAAAAGAATTCCAGATAAGTATTCATTTAAGCATTTGGCTTTGTGGGTGTGACGTTTTAATTATTGCTCAGTGACTAGAAGAGCAGTAAGTTGCTTCCAAAGAATATAGGT
>RJWT010028815.1:0-15101 GCA_004365215.1 Cuniculus paca | reverse complement strand
AAGGCTAGTGGAAAAAATGTGTTTGCATGAAAGTTCAAATCCCAGCAATTCTGCAGGTGTCTTTTTGTTAGAACCAGTGTCTAATGAATTGACGCAAAGGAACAGTGATTACTATAAGGAAAGAAGTGATTTGCAGATTACTGGCACTTGTCTTCGCAGAAGGATGGCGTTGTGTTAATTCATCAATGAGAGACTTAGCTTGTTTTCTGCTGTTTACACTTCTCGTGACTTCAATACTGTCCTAACATTCCTAGTAGGCAGCTGACATCACATGCATACAACACTGAGTGCCTGTGGTAGATGAAGTTAATGATTTCAGAAGGAAAAGGGGCGTTTACTTTGGGGAGCTTTACCCTTTGGAGATCACTTTCCTTCTTGTCCAACTTGAAGGGACCTAGGAAACACCAGAGAAACAGGCAAAGCAAGCCAGGTGGCTTCATAATCTCTGTGTGGAAATTCTAGTTAGAGAACAGTATGTGAATGAAAGTAAAATGTTCTCAAAATCACAGTGATGTTCTAGGATTGTTTTCCATTTGGTCCTTTGTGCTATGTTTAAAATAGCCCTGAGCTCTACGAATATCCTAAGGCTGTATCTTTGCCGGGAAATGACTCTTGTGTGTTTCCATCAATAGTCCCAGCTACATGTCTGTAATTGCGGTGTATTTGCTTTCGAGGCGATGGTCCTGCAGAAAGTTCAAGAGAGACACCGAGACGGTTTTCCAGGGATCAACTTTTCATACTGATCTCAGCAGCTTCCATGAACTTGGGCTCCATGATGGCGTATTCTATCCTCGGACCATTTTTCCCCAAGGAGGTGAAACTTTTGTATCCTATGAACTCCCTGTTTTAAAAAGCTGTTTGAATTATTTCACTTTGCATTGTATAAGCATAAAAATCTGCGTGTACCTTGATGTGGTTCCTCATCCTATAATCCCAGTATTCTGGTAGGCTGAGACAGGAGGATCACAAGTTCAAAGCCCAGCCTGGGCAACTTAGCAACATACTGAGATTCTGTCTTGAGGAAAAAAAAAAAAATGTAAAGACTGGGAATGTGGTTTGTTTCCGGTGCCACAAAAAAAAAAAAAAAAAAGACTGGGAATGTGACTCAGTGTGAGGGCCTTGAGTTTAATAATCAGTACCACAATAAGTGAATGAATAAACAAAATCTTCATATAGTATAATGTACAGAATTTCAGCCAGCAGAATTATTTCTTATGGACTGTGTTATGTTATGTTGTATCTAGATGTCCCCCCCAGTGCCTCATGTGCTCACATGGGGGCTTTTCATAGGTAGCTGGATCCTGGGTGTGTAATATTGGTATTAAGGGTGTCTGGGATTAGGTCACTAATTGGCTTAGCTTAGTTCTGGGTGTAGAAAATGTGAAGGTTCACCCTGGGTGTGGTGTGGCCTAGATGGAATATAAAGGAAGGCTTGTTGCTGCCTGTTGCTGCTTGCTGCCTTCTTCCCTGCCCTGCCGTGGGCTGTTCCTCCTCTGTGATGCCCCTCTGCTGTGCTACCCTGCTTTGGAGCCAGCCGACTATGGACTGAAACCTCTACAAACTGTGAGGTGAAATGGACCTTTCCTCCTTTAACTTGTGGGTGTCAGATATTTTGTTCCAGCAATGAGAAAGTAATGAAGACAGACTCTTTAGTACCAACAGACAAAATGAAAGAACATCCTCTTGGAAAGTAATTCACCTAAAATATAACGGACCTTCTAAGCATTACTGCAATGACAAGCGGAAACACCGAAAGGACACCCAGGATTTGGAGGCAAATTTATTTATGTCAACAGGCATTGATCAGGATCATTCCCAGAATATCAGGCCCCGGTCTCTGGTGATCTAGGGCTTTTATATGATGCACAAGCAGGAGGCACAAAGGAGGTACAAAGGTGAGACAGAACAGGCTGGCAGTCTTCTGATCAGCTCTCAGGGTGAGATCATTGGTTACAAGGGTGGATTAGCAATCATCAGTTTAGGAAGCTTGGTACAACAGTACAATCAGGCATTCTGCGTGTTCAGTTACGCTCCCATGGTAACGGGTCAAGAAAGTAATCACACAGCCATGAAGCAGATACAGAGCTAGGCAGTTTCACAAGAACAGTTTTATAAAGAACTATTTCTCTTGTTTTTCGCTTTCATTCTTTACTTGATTCAGCTTTATTTGGTTGTCTGCCACTGAAAAAAATAGGTATACTGAGTAACTGCGATTTAAATGTTGCTGCAAAAGGTTTGTGGTTAAAACAGGAACTCTGTTTTCTGGTGTTTTGATTTATTAATGTTTTGGAATTAGGACACTGGTCCACCCCGCCCCCCCCAACTTATTCTTTTCAGTATTGTGGACTGACCTGAATTTCTCATAGACTGTAGCAGCACATTAAGTATTTAAAATCTGATAAGACTAAATTCTTAGAAGAAAAAACCTGCTCAAGTTCGGTCTCTCCCACTGTACACTTATAATACACATCACTTTTGTGGCTTCAAATGGTGTGGGAGTTTCTCTCCTCCAGCAAGTAATCAGTTCAGCTGCAGCCGACAATAGCTGCATGTTCTAACCCAAGTTAGTTCCGACACCACCTTCTACCCTCTCTCTGTAGCAGCAGTTCTCAAGACTGCCTCTCCACTTCCTGTGCCATCAAAAGCCTAGGTTTTTGTCTGTGCTTTCTAATGTCTTAAATTGGGGTCCCCTCTAGGCCTCCTTTTATATGGTTCAGTTGATTTGCTTGAATGGCCACAGAACTCAGGGAAACACTTGCTGATGCTTACGGGTTTCTAAAGGATGCAGAGGAGGAGATGTACTGGGTGAGCAGGCAGCAGTGGTGCAGAACTTTCCCTGGGCTCTGAATGCATCACTCTTGAGGACTCTCCCAGGTTCAGCTGTCCAGAAGCTCGGGACCCTGGTCCATCTGGGTTTCCAGAGATCTCCTTGCAGAGACATGATCGCTCAGAGACTGGGCAGGCAAATTCACCAAGAACTGTAAGGACAGGTTTTTCTTGGCCAACTGTGCAGCATTCTCCCCTCAGGCAGTGGGTCAGGACCCCTCTGGCATGTCTATTAGACAAGGCAGGTCAGGGGTATGGGCCAGGAGCTATTTACAAGAACCAAAATATATGCATAATGATGTCACAGTGCCTGCGGGGTTAAGAGAGAGGAGCTGGGTGACCGGGCCCCGTTGGAACATGGTGACCACGAATAATGTTTGTTTTCCCTAAGCGGAGCAAGGACCAGAGAAAACCGGGCTGAGTACATGTTTTTAAGTTTTTGGTAGAATGTTTTTACTAGTATGGGGAAAGGCTGAAAGAAACAAAAGATCAATATAGGAGAGAGAACATTCTAACTTTCAAAGAGGTGGCCATGTGTACTAGGCTTTCCCCTTTCATTTCTTATTAAAAATTCTACAGTGGCCAAAGCCCTGGTAAAATCTCACCATTCTTTCGGTGTGTGATAAGTGAGCAACTGCTCATCAGGCAAAAGACAGACAAGTATGTTCTTTTCACAGACTGGTGCAGGAGTCTCATTTCTATGGGTGTTTTTTCTGGCCACTGTTGGATGATTACCTGTGAACCAGAAATTGCTCCTAATGCCATTGTCACTGTTCTTGTGAAACCAGATCTCGTATTCCAAAAGTAGTGTCTGGTTGCTACCACGGCGTGTGAGTCCAGAACATCCTGTATCCTTGTTCTACCTGTGCTGAGTGATGGGAGCGTGCACCAATCGATGGGAACTGTCCTGGCTCAGTGATGTGTAATCTTTGCAAGTCACTGTTCTCATCTATGAATGAGACCAACTAACAATGCAGCCTTTATTTGATTTTTGTTAGGTTTTATGTAAAATAGCACTTAGTAGAGATTCTGACCCATAATGAGTATCCCAGAAGTATTCATTGCTATAACAATTAAATACTTTCTGCCAGATTCTAGAAACAAACGCTAGTCATATCTATCAAACTAAGAACATATGTAATATAATTTGAGCAATGAACATTCTTCCTGTATCTTCTCTCTTTTGATAGCTTCCCTTTGAGGTAACCGCATTATAAAAGGAATTTGGATTTCAAGTTCCAGTCTATATGTGGGATAATCTTTTGCTGGGATGTTATTAAAAGGAACTTAATAATGATACCTCTTCCATCTCCACACAGTTATCTCATGTAATTATTACTACCTGGAAGGAAAATAGTCAATTATGAATCCCATGGAATTATGGGCTGAAATCATCTAAGTAAGTACTGTGGTGCTGTGGGCCCATTCTCTGGGCCTCGCCCACATACGCAGCCTTTCTTGAGCAAAAGTGGCTGTGGTAAAGTTTGTCTCAGACCAATGAACCACTATCTGATCTCCTATGACATAATGCTATGAGAAATGTAGGACGCATTGAAAGAAGCATGAAAAGCAACCTTTGAAAAGGGCAAGAAGAAATGATGGTGGTCTGTTCCATGGAAAGGCATAGAGAAAAATCTGCCTTACAGTTGTAGTTGGAGGCCTGGGGATGTTAGCTCAGTGACAGGGAACCTGAGGCCCTGGGTTTGACTCTCAACCTTGCAAAAAAGAGTGTAGTTAGCAAAGTAAAGAAGAGTACTTATGGCTGTTGTAGAGAGTGGATTTTGAGTGCAGATAAGTATGTGTGTGTGCGTGTGTGTGTTGTTTTTCTGTGTAAGAGTAAAATTATTTGAAGGTCTGGTGAGAGAATAAATACAAATGTAAATAGTCATTGCTGATACAATGCCTAGCACCCAGAAAATTCTCATTAAATGACTGTTGACTGGCCAAGAGGATACAGATATGTAGTTTAGGCATCGAGACCCAGAGTATGCTAAGATGCAAACCATGTATTTAAATAATTAAACTTTTTTCTCAGGGCACTGGGATTGACCACAGTGGCTTGCGAATGCTACGCAAGTGTTCTTACACTGAGCTACATCTCCATCCCTTTTTATTATTATGGTCTCGCTAACTTTCCCAGGCTAACCCCAACTCGAGATCCTCCCACCTCAGCCATGCCAGGAGTGAGCATTTGAGGCACGTCCCGCTATCCCTGGCTAAACTCATCTATTAACTCCTCAAATTGCTATAGCTAAGGCCTGATAGAAGGAAACACTGTATGTATTTCCAGGGTTCGAAACAGTTTCCCATATCTTGTCTCTATTTTTATTTTTGTATGTGAATTTGGTGGTGCATCAATATAATAGCATTTAAAGTTAGAAAGAGTATATGATTAGGATAAATACTGCATCATCTGTCACAAATCTCAGCACTTCCTGGTGGAATAGGCTAAAAGCATTAATAGGATTTCTGGGAGGTAAACTACCACGTATGGCTTGGAAGAAAGTGGGATATCGGGGAGTATCTTTTTTCTGCGTTGCTGATCTCAGGACAGAAAACAGTTTCTCCAAAGGTGAGGTAATTCTAAGAATGGCAGAAACAGGAAACCAAGCCGTGCGACCCTTGGTGTGAGCCATGTGCCAGTTCACGGGATTTTTTTACTGACCAATGGTCTTAGATTGTCCTAAGCGGAGTACAATCCTTACTAAAAGTAATACTAAAAAGGAAGTGTGTCTGCATCAGCTGTTTCCTCAGTGCTGTGACTGCAAACTAGAGCCCGCATTTTCTCACCCAAGGTATTTTGTGTCTGTTTATATTCTCTGACTTTAGCCAACTGAGGACATCTAAATGATTTATTTTCATGTCAGAGACTAGTATTTACTCTAACCAGCTTTTTCTCCTGCTCTACCCTACTGATTTTGAAATAATAGTCTTTAAAGTTACTATACAGAATGTCCCCTACAGGTCACAAGATGATGATGTTTTAATCTCATCTTCCTTTTTTCTTTTTTTAATTTTATGCTGATGCTATTTTGTTTTTCAAACTTTGTTCCCATTTCTGTTTCTTCAAAGGCTGAAAACAAGGGAGCCAGCAATACTATGATTGGTGCGATCTTTGGATGTTATGCTTTATTTGAGTTTTTGGCGTCTTTGGTATTTGGAAAATATGTAAGTATTAAAGATCATGTATACATTTTCATTCTCAAAAACTGCGTAGCTAGTTATTCTTATTTAGTAGTCTACAATTTTCATGGATTCAGAAATAACCACCATTATGGTTTTTTGTTTTTGTTTTTGTTTTTGTTTTTTGTACTGGGAATCGAACTCAGGACCTTGTGTTTGCCACGCAGGCTCTTGTGCTGCTCAGCTATATCCCCAGCCCAACCACCATTATAGTGTTATAAATGATGCCATTGTTAAGCGTCCCATCGTTAGGGTTGATTGGACTCCCCCCATGTTTGTAAGCAGCGTATATCATCCTTCTTTTAAAGTTGCACAGCGTGTTTGTTTATGTAAGTATAGCTCACAGAAGTAATCCTTTGCCACTCTTCTCTGACATTTATTATAGCTTGTACATATTGGAGCAAAATTTATGTTCATAGCAGGAATGTTTATCTCGGGAGGAGTTACGATTATCTTTGGGTAAGTCACTTTCTGAGATGACTGGGAAATTGAACAGATTTCCTGATCTATCGTCAATTGAAAATGTTGATGGCTCCGTAAACCGACCAGTACATTCCTTGCTGTGGACTCCATTGCCGGTGACCACTGGTGGCAGGAGCTGGGTGAGAACGGAGAATGATACTGATCTTAGGCACCTGCAGGGGATCACAGGTAAACTGGCTACTGATCTGCCCCATTAGGGCTCCCGTGACCGAGTGGTAAGAATTACGATTTTTTTCAGTCATACAAACTTGCTGTCGAAGGTAAAAAAGTGAATTTTGCTCCTAACATATCAGTTCAAAAACATCCAGATACAGATGTGGAAAGAAGGTCATCAGAAGTCTTTCTCAGCTTTGGGGCTCTGCTTCCCCCTTATACTTTGCTCCTTTTGGATGCAAGATGGCCCTCGTGGCTCCTCGAGGAAGACAGTGCCACTTTCCTGAGAGCCTTCGTTAGGCTTGCAGAATGGAGCCCTCGGCCTGAGCTGTGTGGGCCCATCCTGGCTTCTTGGCCATTGTAATCCAGAGCAAAGAATGTTCTGATTGGCCAGCCCAGCTCACGTGCTCACTTCAGAGCAGGAAGTGGGGTGGTGTCCCCACCACAACCCTTGCTGTCTCCGGAGAAAACAAATACTAGAGGTAAAACAGACGTGAGAGTTCTTAAGAGTCTTTAAGCTTACAGAGCATAGTGGGAAATAATTTGAAAGAACATATTTAAGAACTTAGAGAAAAGACAGAAATGATAAGGGTAGGGTGAGATACGGTGGCACATGCCTGTAATCCCAGCATGCAAGAGGCCCTAGGCAGGAGGATACTGAATTGGAGACCAGACTGGTCTCATAGCAACTTTAAGGCCAGAGTGGACTTTGTCTTAAACCTGTGTTTCAAGACAAACAAACACACACACACGTAGGATGAAGTAAACTCCAGATAGTCATTATGTTAAGTGAGGTTGTTTTTCTTTTTTGTGGGGACTCTATTTTCTGCATTCTTTCATTTTTTGAAGGTTTGAGTGTCACATGAGAGAAAGTTGATAGTTAGAAGTATTTTCTTCTACTAGGTCTTGTTTTAGTGATTCCACACAATTAGTCCTTTGTGTCTGTGGATCCATATCTGTAAATTCACCCAACTGCAGATTGAAAATATTTGAAATAAAAATGTGTCTGTACAAAAAAGGTATACTTTTTCTTTGTCATTCACTAAATAAGAGAGTACGCAACTATTTACATACCATGTACATTGTGTTAGACTTGCACATCATGTAACACTTGTGTTACAAGTAACTAGAGATGATTTGATGCTGGGGGTGTAGCTCAGGGGGAGAGCACTTCTTTACTATGCATGAGACTCTGGTTCAACCCCAGAACTGCCAAAACACACACACACACAAAAGAAAGAAAAAATAAACCCAGCATTATGGATGACTTAAAGCCTACAGAAAGATGTGTGTGTTTCATATGCAAATATTATATGAGACTGTAGCATCCTTGGATTTTGGTACCTCATCAGGTTACTGGAGCCAATCTCCATGGAAACAAAAGGATAAACTGTGGGCCCCAAGAAGGGGCCTACTTATTGTTATATGCAGGAAATCAATTATCTCAGCTTATAAGGCCACTGTTATTATGAATCAAATTGTAACCAGAAAAAGGCTGAAAGTATAACAAAACAATTGTTTGAAAAATTCATAATCTACAAAGATTTATTATAATAACTACGGGTGATGCACTGCTGTCAATGAGTACAGTAAAAATGAGGGGAAACAAGCTTGGCATTGAAGAAGTGCCTTATTTCTTTTTAGTGTCATGGACCAACTTCCAGATGGACCAATATTTATTGCTATGTGTTTTCTAGTGAGAGTAATAGATGCGATAGGCTTCGGAGCATCCATAACTGCGTCATCTTCAATCCTCACAAAGGCTTTCCCAAATAATGTGGCAACAGTATTGGTAGGTAGTCCACCAACTCTTATTTTCTTTTGCGTGTATGGAGAAATATATATATATATATATATATATATATATATATATATATATAGCTGCGTTTCCATGATAAAGCTTGGGGTGCATTCTTCTATACCTGCTTTTCTCCATTCTTTTGTGTTTTTATTATCTTATCCTGATTTCTACCTCTAACAACAAGGCTGTCAGGAAGAAAAGTGTACCATTTGTGGCATTTAGCTGATCCTCTGGTCTTAGAATTCCCCGAGTGGGCAGTTTGACAGGTCAATGTGGTCCAACCAGCTTTTCCTGTTACCACTTTAATTCCTGTCTTCTCTGGGTGATTTGGAATTTATTAATGGAGAACTTTTGTGTAACCTGTGAGCCTTGAGAAGGTAAGGTTTCAGCCACAGGTACTGTCTGTTCCAAGCCATTAAGAGCTAGATTCGTTTAAAATGCTACAGTTTCTTTCGTGGGAAACTACTTTTTCCATAGTAGTGTTTTGCTTATTTTAACTTTAACTCACAAAGTAATTTTACATGGTACAAAATTTAAAAACACAGGAGGTAATACAGTATATAATAAATATATTTGACTGGTCATTCAGCTTTATGCACACTTGCTGTCAGATTCCCAGTCTTCTACTCGCTCTAAGAAATCCACAGATGTTACAGGTTCTTTCTAGAGAGAATTCAGACATGTACGTGTGAGCACACACACATACACACATGTCCACACTGAGAGATAGCATGATTTTCCTCTCCTCTTTTTTTTCTTTACACAAATGATATCACCTATCCATGTCATTCACCACCTTGATGTTTACCCTAACAAGGAAGTGACATTGGAGGTCAATATTACTGTACGTATGTTAATAAGAAAACTATTTTAGTCTTCTTCACTCAGTGTACACTATTTTATTGTATGGATGTAACCTATAGCTTATTTCAGTTCTTGCTGGATCATTTACATCTATACCCTGGCAGGAGAAAGTTTTGATAAGTGATTAATGAAAACTGGTATACTGAGGTCTAAATGATTGATTCATTTCTTTTAAAAAATGAGTGATCTTCTGCTTCTTCTAAGAGCTGTTTATATTACATTTTATGTGTCAACTGTCCACAGCCCTCTCCTGTTTTCTTGTTGAGGTCTCACTGTTTTTCTCACTGATGAGCTATATTTCTTGGGCTATCTTTGGGAAGTTAGTTCTTTGTCAGTATTTTTTTCCTATCCTTCATTTGTCCTTGCATGCCTTGTTTTTCCACATACATTTTTTATATTTTCATATCATAAGATTTATCCATCATTTATTTTTGTATCTTCTAAGTTGTATATCATAATTAGAAAACCTCTCCTTTGTAAGAATTGAAAGAGTCCAGGCATAGTAGCATTCACCTGAAATCTCAGCTGCTTGGGAAGAAGGATCATGAGTCTGGTCTGTGTAAGCAATATATTAAAACCTTATCTCAAAAAAAAACCACAAAAAACTAGAATTAGAAAACTCCTATGTTTTATTTAAATTTTCTGCTATTTTTTCCAACACTGTAGTTTGAACTCAGGACCTTCATACTGAGCTATATCCCCAGACCTTTTTATATATTTTCTCTTCTCTCTCTTTTTTTAAGTTTTGAGACAGGGTATCGTAAGTCCCTAAGTTGCCTAGGCAGAATTCGAAATCCTCTTGTCTCAGCCACCCGGAGTGCTGGGATTTCAGGTATGTGTCACTATGCTTGGCTTATTTTTCTAGTCTTATTTTACAGTCTCAATATGCAGACTTAGACTTAAATTATTCATGTATCTTGAGGTAGTGTATTTGTGTGTGTGTATAAATTATGAAGCAGATAGAATATTTTTCAAATGCGACCTTGTTAGCTCCTCAAGTGAAACACGCTAACTTGACTTTCTTTTGTTTTTGGATTTTTAGGGAAGTCTTGAGGTTTTTAGTGGACTGGGGCTTGTAGTAGGCCCTCCTCTAGGTGGCTTCTTGTATCAATCCTTTGGCTATGAAGTGCCTTTTATTTCTCTGGGATGCATAGTTCTGCTGATGATACCACTCAACATATGTATCTTACCCAGTTATGGTAAGTCCATACTTGCTACTTGTTTTAAGAATCTTAAATTTATGTTTTATGCCATTGTAAGAAAACTGTTGACCAGATACTCACTTTTATATAATGAATAACAGCTCTTAAGGGCACCTCGAAAGAATCAGTTCTCTTCTCTTTGAACAGTATTGAAGCACATGGCGAATTTCTGCACATCACAAATCCTTTCTGACGTTTTCAGATAGCAAATACTTCATTTGTGCTCATAAGCCGTCTCCATACGCCGTGCTCACCTGTATTATTCTTGGTCTGAACCCGGTGTTCAGAACAAGAACTGATCAGGGGCCACACGTGGCCGCTGTTTTCCTAGGAGGCTGGAAGATGAGAGGGCGAGGCTGTTCTCCCCCCGCGGGCCTGGCAGCTGTCTGCGTGGCCTAGGTCGCAGGTCCAGGTCAGGCAGAAGTGGACTCACTCTGGTTTCAAAGTTTGATGCCTCAGGAGCCCACCTGCCCTCTGACAAACACATGGACATCGCTGCCAGTTAGTGCATGAGGGACTTTTTAAAAATTAAGTTCATTGGCAGAATTTAGATACGCGTAGTGATCGCATCCAGCATAGGGAATTGACATCTGTGCGTGATGCACCTTCTTTCACGAGGGATTTGACGATGACAACAGTTAGCACGTTCGCTAGGCAGAACACAGGATGTCCAGTACTAAAGGTTCATTTGTAGTTCCTTCTGTTCGGATGAAATTCCCCAGTCAGATATTTTTATTATAAAGTTTGTCCAGTAGCGTAGTGTGCCACATCATTAGCATTACAGAACTGCAGAGTTACCAGCGAGCTAGAAAGGGGCTGGACCACCGAGCCGGAGTGGCGATACCGCTTGAGGCCACGCGGTGGCGCTCGCGTACCTTCGAAGCGCAGTGACGCTTGGTTGGGCGTTGAGCGTCCTAGGTGGTGCTCAGGTTTGTTGGATACTGGGCTGATTGCTAGGAAATAGACACCTGGTGAGATACCAATGCTGCAAGAGCAAGACTTGCTAATTCTTTATCACACCTGGTGGTGGAAAAAGACTGCTGGGATAAATGCTCGTGTCCGAGTGGGTTACAGGTGTCTGGAACCTGGAGATGAGGTGCAGGCTGACCTGGAGTCCTTCCTCCTGGATGGAGCTCTGCGCGCTCCTCCGCCGTCCCGCGGCCGCTCTGGGACTGTTTCGGGGTCCCTGCTCCGCTTGGGGTGTGCGTCCTAAGCCCTCCCGGGATACCAAGCGGTGCCAGTGCAGTGCTTTTCCCTGTACACGCCCATGGTGAAGTTTAATTCATAGATTAGGCACAGTCGGCGATGAAGAAAAACAACCGATAAGCAAGTGGAGTAATCGTAACTGAACTAGAATAAAAGTTACTTAAAGTTTTATGGATGTTGTAATTTCTGGAATTTTCCATTTAATATTTTCAGACCAGAGTTGACTTCTGGGAATTGAAATCTCAGATAGCAAAGCTACAGACTGGGGTGTGTGAGTGAGTGTGTGTGTGTGTTTGTAATTTCTTAAAACCTGGTAAGAAAGTCAATGTAAAATGTGCTGTCCACAGAAAAAAAAGGAGTATATGTTGTATCGCATGTGTGATGAAAGGCTTGTACCAAGTACCGCGATGTGCGCATGTATCAAAACGTCTTGTACACTGTAAATATATCGTTTTTAAGTGTCGAGGTAAAAAACATCTTGAAATCTGTGGCATGTGAGCTTCATCCTGAATGAAGGCCATTAGGATCTGTTTTTAGATTCAAGCAGGGGCTGCATGCGGCGGCTCTCTCCACCCCGCTCTCTCTGCAAGTCCACGTTTATGTCCCCTGTCCTGGGAGGTTTTCCTAAAGCGTCTTGATCTGTAGAAGAGTCGCTAAGGAAGCAGTGTCACAGTGCTCTGCTTTCTTCCGGCTCGGTCACTCCTGAAGACCACGTCCTCACCGCGAACATTAGCTTCAGAGCAATGGTTGCCAAAGAGGGTGCTGGGGTCCTCCCTACAGCGGGAGCAAGTCGGAATTTGGAGGAAACCCTGGGCGTACCGAAATAGCCTTGCAACACTCCCCGGGTGATTTTGCTAGGTCTCCCTTGAGCAAGTGCCCTCTCCAGTTTCATTATTTGGTCTTCAATAGCTTGATTATGTGTTCCCAGATATCTGTAGACGTTTTTAAAGGGTACCATTTATGCAGTCATGGCCTCTGTTACATTGTAGCACTTGGCAACATAGCATGATCGATGTGCGCAATCAGTGCAGCCAGTCGAAATTGGGATCCTTGGTAATTTATATTTTAAGGGTGGCTGGTTAACGTCCTTAGGTGCAGGTTAGTATCCACCTCAAAGGGTCGCCCTGCTGGTAGTACCTGTCCAGCCCACACGGTGGTGCTCGTCCCCTCCCTAAAGCTGAGTCCCGGCTGCCGCTTCTGAATTTGAGCGCTGAGTTCCCTCCGCAGGGGACCGGGCTGAGATTCAGTGCTGTGCTGCACAGGACAGACAAGCGCGAGACTAGCACCAAGGGTTAACTTCGTTTGCTGCATCCCGAAGACGTCGTTAAGTGTGGCGCTTCGGACAGCTGAACACCACCACGGCTTTTTGGCACTCCGCCCCACACTTAATGACTGTCTAATAAGCATAGAATAATGAGCAGCGCTGGATGCTGAGAGAGCATTGAGGATATGGAAGCCTTGACCTTAAAGAACTTCCTTGTCACCTCTGTAACCACATTGTCACCGGCCACCGCCGTCAGGCCGCGGAGCGGGCTCTAAGCCGCAGGTCTGACTCATCCCCTGCCCAAGAGCCCCAGTGATTTCTCAGTCTTCCTAGCTCCTGGCACTGACTCTTCAGTGTGAGCTCCGCCCCGTCTTGGTGTCCTTCGCCCTAAACGCGGTCTTCCAAGTCGCTTCTCTTCTTTCATTGCTTCCACGCGATAGTTTCCCCTCACTTCTGAAGCTTCCAGAATGAGCCTGGATTATTCTTTCTCTCTTCAGTTGCTCGTTATGGGCTCAGTCTTTAGGCTGACACTTTTTTACGTACCTTCCCTGGGGTTTTTTGTGTTTGTTTTTGTTTTGTTTTTCTGTCTTGTTGAGACTTTGTAGCCCAGGCTGGTCTTGAACTTGCTACAATCCTCCTGCCTCAGCCTCCCAAGTGCTGGGATTATAGGTGTGCACCACCACGCCCGGCCCTCCCTGGTGTTTTAAGGCAGCGGCCTCCCCGTGCACCATGGATACCATTCTGGCCCTGTCCTTGTCCTTTTTGCTCCTTGTTATGGCTTCTCTGCAAGTGCAGGTTGGGAGCTGTTCTGTTTTCTTATTTTTTAAATTTGGTATGCTTGGCATTTTGCATAGTGCTTGACTCAGCCAAGTTATTGTTCAACAAATTAAAGCCACCAAATAAAAATAAAAAACCACCAAACAATAGTAAACGATACAAAGGGAAAAGCTATTGCAGTGTCTAAGTGTTATGAAGTATAGATTAGAAATAGAGTAAGAAAGAAGAAACAGGTACAGTCTGTGGATGAAGGAGGGCCAGAGGCAGAGTGGCATTTGGAAAGTTAGCAGGGAAACAGGGAACCAGTCTTGCAGTGTGACTGGAGGCCTGGACATGGTGATGTCTGGAGGTTGGAACAGTGAGGAAGTTGGGTTGCCGTTGGGAGAGTGACAGGAAGTAAGATTGGAACTCACCTGGCTTGAATGCTAAAAGGAATTTACACAGGACTCATAGCACCTCTTTCAATACAGTGTTTGCTTTGCCAACAGACAGAAGCTCGTTCCTTTTTTAAAAAAATTAAGGTAAGTTCCTCCGTGAGCACATTCCCGGTTATTCCTTGGGGAAATATCGGTGATGCTTTTCGCTGTATCAGATCAAACTGCAAACCCTCTGTCCCGATAGAAGAAGCTTTCCTCCCAGGTTATAACCTAAAGCCTAAGGCTGCTTCTCCTACTCTCTCTCATATTCTAGTTGATTCTTTTTGGATTTGTGATATTTTTAACATGAAATTGAGTTTGGCTTCTAGATTCAAATAACTTATATACAAATGTAAACCATATACAATTTTAGGCAAACTCAGAAGTGAAGTAAATTTTATTACTGGATTAAGTCGATCTTACCAGTTTTAGTTTTCAAAATAAGTTCAAAAGAATAAAGTGAAAAGTTGTTAATTCCTATGCTTTCCTTCTTTTATTTTTTTTTTCTATGTTTATCCCCAAAGAGTCTGATCCAAGTGAATGCTCATTCTGGAAGCTTGTCACGTTACCCAAGGTTGGCCTTATAGCCTTCGTCCTCATCTCTCTGAGCTCATGCTTCGGCTTCCTTGATCCTATTCTGTCTCTTTTTGTCTTGGGCAAGGTAAGTAGCCTGATCGCTGAAGAGCTGTGCTTTGTAACAGATGGACACTATTGCTTGCTTTTAGGCCCTTCCTTAGAGAATGTCCTTTGAATAGCTGAGAACGGGTGGTGGATTGGGGACTGCACACCAAGGTGCCTGTGCCTTCTCTCTACAATGTCCCTAAGAGCTAAGACTATTGTGTTAGTGACTTTTTGTACCTGGGACAAAATACCCAACCCCCACATCTTAAAGAGGAGAGGTTTGATTTTGCTCATGGTGTAGTCCA
>RJWT010028814.1:0-15113 GCA_004365215.1 Cuniculus paca | reverse complement strand
GCAGGCTGGGAGGACCTCCTTCTCCATAGCGCCCCTCTCCTGTTGACAGCTGTGTTTTCTTTATGGAGCTCGCCCCTCTCTGGAATGGTCGCAGTAATTACACATAGTTGTTGACTTCTTTGTTTTCTCTCTTGCCCAGTGATATAAGCCAGACAAGCAAACCCGTTTTGTGGGTCTTGCTCATTGCTGTGCCCTGTCCCTCAGAAATGGCCTCGCACATGGTCAGTGTCCAGACTGTGTTTGTCAAATCATCCAAGGAACTCTACAGTTCCACCAGGCTCCAGCTTTTAAGATGTTTCTGTTGTCACTGCCTTGTGGGTGTATCGCTTTTTATTATATCACTAGAAACTGAATTATGAGAGATTTCTTTGATCAAAACGTTATGGAAGATGCAGCCCATGTGCTCAGCAGACATGGCTGGCAGAATCACCAAAGCAGTTTTAAAACCAGGTTTGTCATAAGAACAAATATTTGAACTGGAATAATTTAAATACGTCCTTTTGTTTATGTGGTATGTAGAAGTAGAAAAGCCTTTTGAATTTTTAAGATTCTTTGAGAAGGTAGTATGTATTACTCAAGATTAAAGGAAAATGTATAAAAATTCAAGTTTACTGCCAATAGATGAGTGGAGAGACTGATAGTTTTTAGAAACTTTTTTCCTGCTGCATTTTTCTCTTTTAGTCTTTGCTGTCACTGATAAGACTAGTAATGGTGCCACATGCCTGTAATCCCAGCTTCCTGGAGGCTGAAGCAGGAGGATCACAAGCTTGAAGCTAGCCTGGACAACTTAGTGACACCTGTGTAAAATAAAAAATAAGAAAAACGCTAGGGATATAGCTCAGTGCAAAGACCCTAGGTTTAATCTTCAGTACCACAAAAAGAGGAGGGATTGAGGATGTAGCTAAGTGGTGGGGCATGTGCGAAGTCCTGGGTTCAATACATAGTACTAAACATGTGTACACATGCACACACACACACACACACACACAACAACCACAACAACAACAGCAACAATGATCTCAGTTCAGAAGATACAATGATTACTCAGTTTGGTCCAATGATTACTCAGTTTTTAATGAGCAATTATTATGTGTATTAATGTATGAAAAGATTGCTGCTTTTTCCCCTGCATGTTATTAAGTTTTGAAGCATGTTGTCCATCCTACTGACCCTGCCAATCACTTCTTTGTCCTGCCTGTTTTCTGCCAGCCTCAGTGACTGCAGATGACTCCTTTCTTCTCTTCCCTTCATTGAGCTGCTGTCTGCATCCTTCTGGTTCAGAATCATGAAGTCCCCGCATTTTATCCCATAGCTGGTAGGATTCCTCACAATGATTGTGTTGCTTTCCTGAAATGCGCCTTCCCATAAGCTATATGACATCTGTCAGGCATCAGTTTGTAAGGAGGTTCACAGCTGTTATGTAGCTGTACTATTTGGACATAGATTATGAAGTGATTCACATAAATAGACCAAATTATTCTATTTTCTTGTCAAATTTTCTTGTATCTTCTGATCTTTCTTATTCTGTTTCCTATTCACTTACCATAAACAACTCCTTAGCAGAACTAAAATACATATGAATTCAGACTTCTTCCTTCTTTGGGTACTTTTGGCAAATTAGTATGCTTCAAATATTACGCATCCCTGCACTGAAATGTGAGCTCAAGGAAGTAACTTGGATGCTGGGTGTGTGCTGTCCCCCGAGATGTCTTACCAGCCTTCCAGCGTCTGACAGAACTGGCTTCCCACTATGACAGCTGGAATCGGGAATTTTATGTTTTTAAGCCACACATCTCCCTGACTTTCACCTTGGCCTTTCCTTCTTTGTCTCTCATGACACAAAGAGAATACCTCTTTTTTCCTTTGCTCTAATATCTGATTTCATATGAGAATTAGCTTTAAAAACTGCATCTAAAATGACCAACTATTCAATAACTTATTAGATGCCAATTTTGCTTGTCTAATGTCTAACGTCTCTAATTTCTTCCTTATCTTTATTACATATGTTTTGTCGCTGCACTGTGAGCTCCTGTAATGAATGTGTTATCTTAGATTCTTTTCTTTTCCCCCTTCCTACCTCCAGCTCTCCTGCACGCTCTGGGATCCAGTTCTTCCCTACTCCCCATTTCCTGTGCAAAGGTTAAACCTCTCACACTCCCATTCACAACTGCAACGGCTCCCAGCTGATCTTTCTGCTTTTATAAGGATGAGAGTGTAGTTTGCCTCTGCACTCATCTTTTCCCTAAAATCCATTTCCACACAATAGATAGGTATAGTGCTAAAAAAAAAAACAATATAACAGCATGAATTAGATCAAAGATCCACAGAAAGAGCTTTATGCCACACTCATAATAGAACCTGACTCCTTAGTGTGTTTGCCAAGCTGTGGTGATTTGCACTGCCCCTTCCACTCTCCCCTTGACCCCTTGCATTCCACACAAATAGCCTTTCCTTTTGTCAACACTTCAAACTTAGTGCTACCTCCGGACCTTTGCACCAGCTATTTCTTTACCTGGAATGTCTTTCCCTGACATTTGCTTCACTAGTTTCTTTTTGTCATTGATATCTCAGTGTAAATGTCATTTCCCCTACAAAACTTCCTCTAGACTTAAAACTTAAAATTGCCATCACCATACACAAACCTGTTTAAATTTTCTGCACAGTGATGAATACCAGCCAGCACTGTTTTCTTATTGATGTCTGTGTTTATATGTTGTCTATCTCACCTCCTACTCCCCACCCTTCATGGTATCATCTCAGTCCCAGGGAAGAGGGCTTGACACGTAGCAAGGACTCTTTACCTAGATGATGAATAAAAAAGAATGAACTGAGTGAATATACTGATGGATTTGGACACTGTTGCCTGCGTATGTAAGTAGTATGTAATTTATTAGTAGATTATAAATTTCTAAGCTATTTGAGCTTCTACACTCATTGGTTGATGAGTACTGGGTTGGCAGTTGGCAGTTTGTCTGACAACTTGCTTATTCTGCTGACATTAGCAATTTGAGCCATATTTAGTTTTGGGAACCTATAGAGTATTTTACTGAACAGTTCTCTTCTTCACTAAAGTAAATATTAAAAAACATCAAAGTTTTCGGGTGCCGCATGCTGTAGAGACTCAATATTTGATAAGCAAGATCACTAACGTCTCACTTTCTAGGCCGATGTATGCTGTTGCTCGATGTTACTGGCCTGCTGCCACACCTCATCTTAGCTAAATTTCAGGACAGAATGAGGAGCACAGTTTGCAAACTGCCTTGGGAAACATTGCACAGGAAGTCATTTTCATTTTGCAGTGGATCAACAGGAAATAAGGCTTAGTTGCCAAACAAAAGCAAGAAAAGTAACCAAGCATCGTATCCCTCCCTCGGGGGCTTTCATTACTCAAGGAACGATTAACTTCTCCTAGGGTGGTGGACGTTTTCCAGCTATTTCAGTTGCATGTATGGGGACATTTTGATAAGAAGAAGATATTCTGAAATTTGTTCCCATTTTACTTTGCATGATCTCATGTGTTATTTTTGAACTTTATCATGTCTTCTAATCACCCATCAGATGTGTTTTAATAGATCTACTCCTTCCTTTAGTAAACTGAGTCGGGCTCCCTGGATCAAAGACTATTTGTGGTGCACTTATTTTGGCTGTATCTATCTTAATGATGCTTTTCATTGGAGTTAATGATGGTGGCAAAACAGGGTTACATACTTTAAAGTATGATCCTCTTTCAAGTAGTTCTTCTGTAGGTTTCGTCATCTCTTAAAATTAGAATGCCCTAACTTTGGCCCTGTTACGAACTACACGGCACCAGGCAGATCTGAGTGGGTGGATGACAGAATGGAAACTTTATTTGAATCCTTGGCATGTTTTAATTTCACGTTGCTTTTTTACACTAATTCAATTTCCTTTCAGAATGAAAGTTGGCAGTCATTTAGGGAAGCGCCTGAAAAGGTTGGAATCACCGCAGTTGAGATGGATATGAAGGTCCTTAATCCGTAGATTACCGACATAATGAACTCTAAACCCTTCCTAATCGTGCCACTACGTAATGACAGTCTGTATTTAGACAGCTTTAGAGCACGGGTTCTGCGCAGTATGCTGGCTCAACTTTGATGGGCTAGGTAGGAGCTGGCGTAGATTTTATTTTCTTTTAATTTAAACATTCACCATATTTTTCTGCTGCACTCTGCCGTTAGGGCACAGGGAACCCTTACCCTACTCATTCCAGAGGCCACTGCTCCAGACAGACCAAGAGTTTTTTCCCTGCTCCTGACTGAGATCTTTCTCTTTTCAAATATGGAACGACCAAACCTCAATATGCTGTATTTCTCTTAGATTTTCAACCATGGTATGGGTATTTTTGGATTTGTATAAATACCTAACTTCAGTCAGTATTTTCATTGTTTGCAAAAGACAACAAAATAAAGCAGCTTCTGGGAATTCTAACTTTTTTATTGCTTCATTTCTGCCTTGAAGGGAGCCCTCCCGTGTGAACGGACAAAGGGTGGACGTGGTAATGGTGCCGAGCACAGCCCCCTTCGCTGGCCACCCACCAGGTCATGGCGGGCACAGGGGCCTTTTTCCAGCCCAGGCTCTGGGTGCTCTTCATGGTTAGATTGGATGTTTCAGATTGCCTATTAGATGTGGCATGGCTGGTTCAAACAGAGCCCTCCAGCTTAAAAATAGAAGTTAAAAAAACCGGTATATTTGCACTTAAAGAGGAAAACAAAATAACAGAAATCTCTGCGGCAGGCCATTCCTTAAAATTATCCTCACTAAATTATAATCATGCACTCTCCAGTCTCTGTATTTAAACATTAGATTTCATTTATTTCCAGATGCATTTGGTTCAAGTAACTCAGAGTAACCATCCTTCTTTTAGGTCTCTGTAAATTTATTTCAAGTTTGTGGCCTATTCATGATTGGCTGCTTTGGGTAGTTTTTAAATGAACCTTGATACTATGGTGTGTTTTTAAATGGCATACCATATTTATCATAATGAATTTGATCTTAAATTTCTAAGCACTTGAAGACATTTTTGTCAAATCCATCCACATATTTCTGTGAGGAATTTGCAGGACCTTGGTTATTGGTGATGGAGGGGTGGAGGAATTTGTTTTGGTCCTATTTTCACAGGTAGGTAGGGTTGTTGGCTTCTGTTCTGGGGAATCTACAGAGCTGAAGAAGTTCATGATGTCTTCATTCACATCACATCAGACCTTCTGTTCCGAAAGCCTCAGGCAGTTACATGAAAATACAGGGGAACTTTCCTTACAAGATTTATAAATTGCTTGCATTGGTGAGATAATATAACTAAACAAGAATCTCGAGACATTAACAGCAAGCTTTCTAGTGCTTTGAAATATTTCCTTACACTTTATATTTTTAATTAGGATTTGTGGTTAAATCCACTCAATACATTTTAAAGGAGTAAAAAAAATCCAGATTTATATATGCATTATCACTGTTTACATAATTTCCAGTAATAAATCTGTGTTCACTAGATGAATCGGAGGTTAAATCAAGACCCGTAAATGGACTAGTTTGTCTCATGCCATGGAAGATAAATTGTGCAAATTGGCAATAATAGAGCTGCTATAGATGCTGTGAGCAAAGTTTCATTTGTTTTTAGGATACTGCATTTTTGCGCTGATAGAGGTCACCCTCAGTGTTTGTTTAATATACTGGTTAATTACTCAAATGCCCTTTAAGGTTGTGCTTTGCTCACCTTTTGACCATTTTTAATTCACATGCATTTCCATAGGTTTCTGGGAAAACTTTGACCACTTATTTTAGCTATACTAAAGGTCCACAGAATAAGAAGTTTAAATTAATGCTGAAAATTGTGTCAGCATTATTTATACATTTTCCGATGTCTGTCATTTGCCCTGCTCCTGACTTCCTCATGGAATAATAAAAATGCTTCGTATCTATTCATGGGCATTTTATTGACACTTGTCTCCAATTCCTTCCTTGCTACACATGCCCCATTGAGAAGGTGAAGAAATGAGAGGGCTTAGAAGCAGTTGCATCATCACAGTTCTAAAATATTAAAGAGAAAATCATTCTTCACATCTCGAGAGCTGTAGTGTTCACTTGCTTTTGTAGTCAGCAACAGTGAGGACCTGAGCTCCTCCGTCCATGAGAACAGCTGAGTTTGTGTCAGGAAAACCACGGCCACAAGCTTCTCTAGCAATAGCGCGCCATCTTCCCTTCCACTTCTCCTTTTATGCCTTTGGTCGGAATCCTCAGGTGGGTGTCCCACGCCCAGAACCACCTGACTCAGTTCAGCTGACCGTCTGAGTTCCCACTCAGGCTGACCGTCAGTTAATCCACACCTGCTCACCAGGCAGCGGGCAGCAAATGCCTCTTCTTTAATTTGAAAAGGTTCTTCTTTGAAGACCACTACTTATTTATGTTTATTTCCCCATCAACTAATTGGACTCATATAATGTACTCAAAATATTTTCAACTAAAACCAAGTATGTGCATGTATATAACTACATATATTTAAAGTTATTTACCATCCAAACCCTTTTCTGTTTTTATCAGAATGGAACACAAGATTTATCTTTGGACAATTATACTCTGGATACAATTCTCTTTTTCACCTGAGATACACTGGCATTCCAAAAAATAAATAAATAAATAAAACCATTTCACATCATCAGTGATCTGTTTTCCAAGGATTAAGGTGTACCAAATTAGTAAGAATCTTTTCTAAGATTTCGATGGATCTAAAGATGTGTGCCAAATACGAAGGAGGATTTTTGAAAATATAGACTAACACGGTTTCTTTTTCTTTTTGTTTTTCTTTTCTTTTTCTTTTTTTGGCACCAGGGATTGAACTCAAGACCTCACACTTGCCAGGCAGGTGCTTATGCCACTAAGCTAAACCCTTGGCCAATGTTGACAATATAGATAATGACACAGTTTTAGACTGGAATCTGTATGCTTAGTCATCAGAACTTCATACCCGGACAATAGAAGTCAGTATTCTCAATAATTAGGATAACATCATGTGTTTTTCTCCCCCGCTGATTGTGAATAAATGTGTAGCAAGTTGATTGATCTGCCTGGCAAAATAAAAATATCTGGAGTCATCCTAGCAATTGTCTACTTCTGTTTGAACTGCAGCCACCATTATAGAAAGACAGCAAGATTTCTTGCTCTACAGATGTATTTCCTAACATAGTCATGAAAAAAAGAACAGTGCTAAAAGTGAAATTCTGATTAGTTTTATTTAATTTAAACTTTAGATAAGCTTTGGATACCTAGAACTAACAAAAAGCTATGAAAAGAAAAGTTATGCCATTAGAGGGCACTTTAGTAATTTTAGTCATCTCATAGATGTCTGTTCCTATACACAGACTTAACCAAGGCTTAGACTTAGGAAGAATGAATATACAGTTGTTTGCTTAAAGCACCTAATTCTTAAAGTGAATGTCTCAGAGAAAACATTTTATTGGTAGAGAATAGAAATATATAAAAGCTTAAAACTAACATTCAACAGTCTCTAAGTAAAACTTCAGTTTTTGGTAAGAGAATATGTCGTAAAAATATATATAGTGTACCCGCAAGATAATTTTTGATTAGTTGTATTTGGTGCTCCTGTTAAATACTTTTGTTTTTTAAAAAAACCTGCCCCTGACCTCATCAAATTGAACAAATGATTAATGTTTCCTAATATCTAAGTAAATATTTTCTTAATAATAATTGAATGTTATTAGACTACACTTTAAAAACCATAATGTAACAGAAGATAAATTCCTGTGTTTTGGGGTCATATTAATTTGAGAAAAATATCTGTTTTGCTCATAATTGGCATGATGATTAAGATGGTCAATTGTTTCAGAAATAAAATGTGTGGTCTGACAGGGTTTTCGTTGGTGGAAATAATAGTTTGTTTGATAAAAGAACAAAATAGGAACATGGAGGAAAGTTTGGTTATCAGATATCTTAACAGTTAAATAGAAATAATTAATTCCAGTTTTCTACAGTACAGTGGAGTGACCATGGTATTCAATAATCCATTATATATTTTATAAGAATTTGAAGAGAGAAGTTCAAAAGTTTGCAAGACATACGCACAAAAATAATAAATGTTTAAGGAAATGGAAATGCTAATTATCCTGACTTTATCCTTACACGTTGTAAACATGTATCAAATCATCACACTGTACCCCATAAATATGTACAATTATTATGTGTCAATTAAACATTTTTAAAAATATAATAACGAGGTTGAGTCTATTCTTTATTAGTGGTAATTTAAATTAAAATGTCTACCTGAGGCAATAAAGGAATGAACGAATAAAATGGTTTCCTAAGTGAAAGCTTAATGTCCAAAACTATAAAGTGTTGCTAGCTAATAATTAGTTGTCCATAATTTCATAGATAGAGTAGTAGAAGGCAAGAGATTTGGGTCAGAGACATAGGACCTTCTACTCAGAGCAATAGCAGTAGGCACAGTATCACTGTTTTTGTTTGCTCACTACCTGATCTCCAACTCCCATAAAATGATGCAGAGAGGCACTAAGTCAGGTAGTAAGGTTTACTACAGTAGAGAAACCTTGAGTTTAGGGAACCCATGTGGTTTACAAGGAGTAGTAATCATGCTCACTCTTTGATCCAAAGGTTTATCTTTCCAGATGCTACAAAAGAGTAGCTATCTATGATCCGAAATTCAAAATGCTCCAAAATCCAATTTTTTTGTGTACCAACATGATGCTGAAATGAAATATTCCGTACCATTAAACTTTATCTTATACACAGAATTGTTAAAAACATTGTATAAAATTACCTTTGAGCCACGTGTAAAAGGTATATAAGAAACATAAGTGAATTTTATGTTTAGACTGAAGTCTTAGCACTACAGTATCTCATTGTATATTCAGATACACCAAAATCCACAAAAATTCCAAATATAAAACATTGTCAGTCCTAAAAATTCCAGATAATGAATACTTAACCTTACAAACATTCTTGAAAAGTTGCCTTTGCTCCACTGAGGCACTCAGTGACTATACTTCAAGAAATGCAGAAAAAGAGACCAGTGGGCAATTGCTTGAAATTGTTTCCTAATATTAAATTGTTACATAACCCATGTGGAGACTATATATGCATAAGATTTGTCGTACTTTAAAAATCACTCATGAGGAATAGTTCATATTTTTCACATCATATAGCATGTACTATGTGTCCTTACCATTCTAGGCCTATTTGTTCATTTAAAAATGAGAATAATAATAGCGTCTTAAGTCACAGGAATGTTAATGATATTAGATGAGATAATATACCTCAGGCACTTTAAAAACTACCTGATATACACTATATTTATTATGCAGCAATATTTATACATAATCATATACAGCAATATTTATTAACATTATTGCCTCAAAATGTATATACTATAAATAGCTGATTTAATGGAGAAAGCTCTTCTCAACACTGGTATGTCAATGACACTCCTACCAATCATTACTATTTCTCTGATTCTGGTACTGATCATCCTGAGATGCTGGGCAGCTTAGCTGGGCTGAGTCATCCAGTGGCACTGCAGATAACAGCTGTATGGGCAAGCAAGGCCCCTAATGAGGTAGGGCTGTCCTTGAGTGGCCCTAGGGCAAATGTGCTGAAGTATGTCCCACAGAAGTGTTCGGTGCTTGCTCTCTGGTCCTAATAAATACAGAAAGCCAAATTCTGACCACTTCTAAAGAGAGTTTTGTTTTGTTTTTTTTTAAACTGTCTGTCCTGTTCTGCTTTTAGGACACAATATTTTAGGGATGGTCCTACAAAGACAAGTAAATTAAATATGTTTCATTTTTCGAAGATAAATATTTATTTCTAGGGCACCTGTTACTAAGTATTTAGCCAAATCAAATGCTATTCAGATTTTCCATTTCTGTTACCTCCAGGCAGAACAGAGCAGAGGGGAGAGATGAAGGGTGGTAGGTAGAGGTCCTATCCAGTTCAGTCCACCATGTCTCTTCAGAACAAGTTAACTAGCGTTGATTTTGGTACCTCCAGCCACCTCTAGTACACATAACGTTTGTTCACTGCTAGTAACTCACGGGAGCTTTCGCTTACATCCCCAACTTCCCTTGGCTTTCTCCTGAAAATCCCCTGGATGGCTGGGGGACAGGTTGTTTAATGACTCTCCAGGGCCTGGTCTTATTCCTAAACTGCCTGCTGATTGAGAACAAGAGCTTAGTATTCAGTCCCAGAATCTTCGTCCGTTTGTATTAGCAATCATTCCTCTAAACCCTTCAGAAAATTGAAGTCTAGAATGGCCAAGTAAGTTGCCTTAGATTTTGTATCTAATTAGGAACTGAAGCCAAATGTCATATTTCTTACTATTCAGTCAACTTTTCTTTTAATTACAGTTCGCCTGACAAGTAGGGATGGGAAATAAGAAATTACTGTGGCTTTTTTGAGAGAGAGTCCTGAGAGCGAAAGTTTGGGCCACGCAGTCAGATCCACTGGATTTGTGTCCGTTCTCTGGTTTTGTAATGAAAGCTTATTTTTGTAGAGGAAGAGTATGTACTATGCGGGGTAATTGTGTAAGTATAGTAGGGCGGTTAGTAAATTTAGTTTTACACACACTAACGCTCAGTCACTGCAGATATTTTAAACGGAAAACTGCAAAACAAAAGGCAGAAAAGCCATATTGACATATTTAGAAGAAAGAAGTTAAATGAACTTTTGAGGAAGTAAACAATGAAAAGCTACCCACCCTGTCATTTTAAAAAAGAAAACATTTGTTCCTTTCAAAATTTCTTAGTTATCTGGCTCTATTTTTGATAAAAGAAAAAAAAATTAAAGTCAGATGATGTTTTTCATAGAGGTTAATTCATCACTTCTGTAGTAACGACTGTTTAAAATAAAACTGGCATTTACCTCATTTGAAATTATTGCAAATATTTACATTTGGTTTTCTCACTAAAGTACTTAAATGTAAAAAAAAAAAAAAGACCACATTTCTCTAATGTTTGAATTTCCTGACATATGCTAAGTCAAAGAGGTAAGAGAGAATAATTCCTCACATAGTTCTTTCTGTAAGAAAAGAAAATTTACAGGCATTATCCAGGGAAGCAAAGCTGGTCACTGATGTCTGTGATATAAATAATTTGCTTATCTGGGAGATCAGCCCAGGAAGACAGAGTGTAGAAGACTTCAGCCTTGACAAGTTTACTACAGCAGTGAGCAATAGAGTGACCCTCAGTTACTTACCAGATCTTTGGTGGAAGTTAGTGATGAATGCCAAGGTGTAACTCTGTGAAAGACTGTGCCAGGGCTTAAGGCCAGGGTTTTAAATAGACGACTTTCCTAGGTCCATCTTGGCTTGTTTTGAGAGTGAGAATCAAAGCCCATTTTCTAACCCGTTAGAGCTTTAGAGTAAATGTCGAAGAGTCTGGAAATCTATAACAATTAGACATCTGTTAAGTAGCTCACTTAATAATTTTGAACTAATTGCTTTACCCATAAGAGAGTTGAACTTTAATCTCCAAAAATTTTCTGATTTATGAAAACCTGATTTTGTAAGAAGCATATTGCTGTGTAAACTCCTTAGACAAATTTTAAGGAAAAGGAAAAATATTATACTGCTAATTTTCTGGCTTTCAGTAGATCTCAGGACATATGCTGAAAGTATTGGTTTAACCATATCAGCAATTAGGAATGTGACTGCTGAGCAGTGGCTCTGACCAACCATCAGCACAACTCATAATAGCTGAAAGGACTGCCTCTAAATGATCACCTTAATTCAAGGTTTGAAACATTAATAGGACATTATCTATAATGACCAGATTGCCTTCTGCCGTAATGAGGTAAGGATTTCCTCTCTAAATACTCAAGGAAATTTAGGCATCAACTGCCCTTTGATTTCAAAATCTGTTTAAAGCCTGAAGTTCTGGCAAATTCCTTCTCAACATCATGAAATAGTTTAAAGAAAAAATAAATACAGAAGAGCTGCCTTCAAGATCACATGCATGTATCCAAGACACATTGTACATCCCTTAGTTTCCGTCACAACTGAAGTAGTGTTGATACTTAGAGAAGTTTCAGGCTTGCCTGAGTGTATGCTTGCAGAGCTAACCCAAGCGATTGCTTCTGTTGCCCCAGGATGGTGCTGCCCTACTGGTGTCTGCTGTGGCTGCTTGTACCCCTTGCCTCAAGGACACAGAAGTTGCCCACTCGCGATGAGGAGCTTTTTCAGATGCAGATCCGGGACAAGGCATTTTTTCATGACTCCTCGGTCATTCCAGATGGAGCTGAAATTAGCAGTTATCTCTTTAGAGATACACCTAAAAGGTATTCTCCTTTCTGTACTTTCTGTATCAGAGAGCGCACAAAAGTTGCCTTCATCAAAAAAAGTAATTTTTCATATGTAATTTAGCTTAGCAGCATTACCTTTTTTCTCTAAGTAGGAAAAAAAAGTGTCAGTGCAATTTCTAATCAAAATTAAGGCTGATTCTTGTTGATTATGATCTCCTCTTGTGTGGAGGAGGCAACCTTGCATTGTTTACATTCTGGAATGATTATTCCTTATCTTCAGTATAGTAGGATTTTTCTAAGAAGGATTCTGTAGGATTAAAATGAAATTAATATATGATTCTTCAAGAATGTGCATTCAATTTTATAAGGATACCATTTCCTTAACAAATATGAACAGATTCTAAAAGAATCAAATTGATGATAAAAAAAACTGTTAATTTCCTTAACTCCAACATCAACAAATTGGCTCATATAATGTTTTAAAATATTTTTAGAAAAATATCTTATATAAATAATATATACTACAAATTAGTTATATGTGTAAGTGCTTACACTGCAATCCTCCAACCCTCGGTACCCTTCATATGCAATCTCTGAATGGTTACCTTTCAAAAACAACTTCTCCTTTTAACTAGACACATTAGTATTCTAAGAAGCAAAACTGTCTTGCATTATCAATGCTTCATTTTCCAAAGATTGAGGTGTGTGGGATCTTTAGGTCACCTTTGAGTTTGCACAACAACAATAATAAGAGGTGGTGGTGTGAAACCCTTCAGTTAATGTCCAGTTGTTATCACCATTCTGTTCATCAGCATGAAGGCAGATAATCAGTTCCCCTATTTTGACAGAAGTGAAGTAGTATGCAGGTTGCACTGTCTGAGTGAAATAATTTTTTGAAAGAATACACTAAACTAAGAACTGATTTGAAATATAAATAATTCTAATCTTTAAATGGCAGTCATACAAATGGAGGCAGGAAGTGAAAAGACGGTTACATTGAAGGAACTTGCTGTTTCAGTCCTTGCAAAGATTCAGTCCAGTCTGTCAAACAGGAAGGAATATATAGAAAGCAGTTCCAGTACTGCAAATTAATCTGTAATATTAACTGAATTCCCACTGAACAGTTTACTTTTCATATTGTTTTGTGCCTTGAGATTTTTGAGTGAATCAGACCAAACCAATAGTTTTTTTTAGGAATCATTTTCCGTTCCCAAATGCACTTACACATTGCTTTCTTTTCTATACTCATTAAATCCTACATTCCACATTATATAATCAAATCACCTAATCAAATAAATAGCTAATACTCTTGGGTCATCCCAAGAGTATTAAATGTTTTTGTCCTAAAAGTAGCGTTAAAAATTACATTTCATTTTTTACTTTGAAACAATGTTTTATTACAAGATATTACGAAGGATTATTACCCTGCCTTTCTTTTTATCTTTCATTTGTTTAATCTTTATTTTCATCTGTTTTGCCCAAAATAATTATGGAGGCTACTTAGTTACACCACCTAAGTTCCAGTCACAAGTATCATCATTGGATTGTGGAGGATTATGGAATGGTAAACATACTTAATCATTGTTGATATGCCAGCACAAGATGAAATTTCAAATAAAGCTTAGCAGTAGTGATCAAAAAAAGGCAACAATTTCATTAATTATTCTTCTGTCTATACTTAGAGCTAAATGTCTCATGTTATGTTTATTCTTCAGCTTTTGGCACTGGAAAGTGTGTATCTGAACACAGACCATGTCCTGTCATCCCTGATTGCCACTCTTTCCATATGCGCTTTGTGGATGGTAGATAACAGATGCCTGCCCAGCTGTTAAATTTATTAAAATTATCATTTATCCCTCATCATAAGTGCTTCAATATGAAAGTATTGGCTCATATGCAGCAGTGACAAACCCATGGCACATGTGCTGAAGCTGGCTGTTTGGTATGATCGAAAGCTCTAAAAGGTTTGCCATTCAGGCCCCTATACAATTTTCTGCTGCTCATATAAAGGATTATCTTGTGGAATGGAAGCATTGTGGTATCTGATCTTAGTTGTCTATGACCTTTATTTAACTTACTAAGATGCAGTTGCTTACTTGAGATAAACTACTTGCCTGCTCAAAAAGAAAGGTCATAGATGAACTTGCCCATTGCTTTCTACTTTGGAGTCAGTTTCATATGCTACTTACATAATTCCAAAACAAACAAGAAGTTTTGAACACTGTTTCACCTACATAAAACCAAATAAATTATTTTGTTGTATCTTTCTTTATCACGTAGGTAGGTTTAGTTGTGTTTTTGTGATTGACATCACCCATTCAGCCTGGCCACGGGAACAAAATTCTGCTCCCCCAAGGCATGCTGAATTAAAAATTAAGCCGCTGACACTTCTCCGCAAGGGTGGTTATGGTACACAAAACTGCAATACACAGTGAGTGATTAGTTATTGCCTCGAGATGATTGTCTACTATTTTGTGAACAAGTTTGGTTTTTGTAGGGTCTTCAGCTTATTTGTCCTCCTGCTGCCCCACTGCCAACTCTCCATCTCTATATTCATCAGTAGTGAGGAGAAAAAAGCTGAAGTTTCACTCACATTCTGTATCTTCAGATGGAAAGAAATCATAGATGCATATATTCTTCTGCTACATTAATGAGACTGCATTTAGATTCTTGACTTTATGAACATAGTAATTCATGCATTCGAAAATGTCTATTTAATACCTGCTACATGGAGAAATCTGCACTAATGCTGGGAATACACTGACATGGAAAGGTAGCCCCAAGTGGACCCTTGGGGAAGATGACATCCATTTAAAAGATCATACAAATGCGCAGTC
>RJWT010028813.1:0-15111 GCA_004365215.1 Cuniculus paca | reverse complement strand
AGAGAAGCTGCTTGTGATGCCAAATATGAGTAATTTCATCTAGTTCATGATAGAAGAGCTAAGAGAAAAAGAATTGGGCTCAAATAGAGAGGTGCACATAAACCAAGTCACGCAGGCCGTCGAAATTCCTTTTGGGGCAACAGACTTGAAAAGGTCTTTTTAAAAAATAAAAAGCTGTTTTTCTGTTTCACACACAATGCTTGTACCTATTCAAGACCCTGGGAATTCCGGTTCTATGGACTCCTGCGAAGGCTGCGGGCCCACGGGGTTCTGATGGGCATAACTGTAGACCCGAGAGCGGTCAGCAGAGGGCACTCACGTCCACATGCTCTGCCTCCTAGGAGCCTGCGAAACCCGGCCTGGCATCCAGCAGCCCCTGATGAGGTCCTGTCTGTCCTGACTTGCTTCTCTGCGGCACTCGCCAGTGGGAACTGGAATGAGCCATGGCATGAGAATAGGCCATTTAGAAACTAAACGGATACGTTTATGAGAGGAACAGGCCGCTCGGCAGCACACTCCTCCCCGCCGTTCCTCCTCTTTGCTCCCGGCTCTCTCCAAGCAGGGTCTGAAGATGAGGGAACCCAGCTGGATGGCACTGGGACAGTGCTGCTCGGGCTCCTTCCGGGGAGCTCTGACCCCGGGGAGGGGTCTCTCTCTATCTAATCACAGGCCTCCTTAGAAACGGCCCCAGAGGCCATCGCCACCCGCCGGGTGCTGAAACATGCTATCATTAGGCTGAACGTGTTATTTAGTTAATTAAATGTCATGCCTATGATGGCATTAATTAGACTCGCTGCCGACTCCCTGGAAAACAAGACTGAACAAAAAATAAAAGCATCATTCCTAACGCAGGGAGGCTCGACGGAGCCAAACAAGACTGTCCCAAATCCATCTCTCCTTCAGGATAAAATTAGACCCAGTGGATCTCGGGACAAATAGCTCAGAGAACTCCTTGATGTCATTTTCCTTTGACAGACGATGTTACTAGTGCCCCTGGCTTTTTACAGTATTTAATGTTTTTATTAATAATGACATAATTGTCCCTTCCACGAATATAGTTTTATGTAATGTTTCAGAGGTGGCTATGGACTGGACTGTGCTTCCTCCCCAGAAAGAAATTCCTGCTCATAGCAGCCATTGGTGAGCAGACAGCCTTAGACATGGGTCTCTAGGAATTGCATCGATGACTCAGAGTCAAGGTGGACCCGTGGTCAGATGGTCCTGCCCAGGCACTACCGAGAAGACGGCCCAGCATGAAGCAGGCCCCCAAAGTAGATGCAGTAATTCACCCACGGTCCAAGATGCAGACACGAGCAGCAGAGGCTGGGAGGCAGGGAACTGAACGTGTTACTGGAGGCCTAGATCTTACTGCTGGTGATCTTGGGCAAGCCACTTAGCACCTCAGAGTCCTCACCTCAGTCCCCATTGGGAAGAATGAAAGAAGTGATTCCTCAGCGTTCAACCTTCAAATTCTGCTCCCAGGAGTGGAACCTCTACGAGTCAGAACTAAGGACTTTGCAAAATAGATCGGTGTCCAGACGTGCTGAGTCATAGTAGACAGGCTTCTAATAGCATTTCTACGTAACAGGGAGGGGGGCAGCTTTGAGAGTAAACACAGGAGCAAGCAACACTGAATCCAGGATACGAAGTATCAGGCAAAACCACCTCGGCAAACTGGTTCTCACAGCCTCCGGCTCATAGGCAGGCAAGGCCTCAGGACCACGGACAGCGCCTCGGGGCTGCGGCTCTCGGCTGCCCGGCTCTGTCCAGTCAGCACTGCCCTGCTTAGCTTACTCCTCACATCTTTCTTGGCTTGGCTCCAGGGCAAAGGTCCACCTAGGGCCAGGCTGGGGTTTTCAGACGAGCCTAGATCCCCAGCAGATGCACTGCAGTTCAGTGAGAGGGTCAGCCAGATTCAGCAGCCAGAGGCTAAGTCATTCAAGGGTAGCAAATTCAGGAAAAACTCTGAATTAGGATCCATAAATGTGGACCCCAGATAGGTGATGGTATTTATGAATACTCTGAGGACAGTCATGACTCCTCTGAGCCTAATCCCCTACAAAATCAGGGAGGAAGCTTGATACTTTTTCACATTTTCAGCCTTAGTATTGTATGGTCCTTACATGGATGGGACTGTACCTTGGCACTCTAAGTTTCAGTAAGATTTTAGATTTCCAGTTCCCCCATCTATGAACTCTGACCATGTCCATTGCACTTGATCTGCATTTGATGAACTTCCGGACAATGCTGTCTGTTAGAAATGATGCATAGCAGGTCATCACAAAAGAGTTACCGTCATTTCATATCTCACATGTCTACAGCAGTATTTTTAAAGTTTGACTTAGATTTCCAAAGGCAAGGTGATATCTATGCTACTCACCCATTCCAACAGTATCACTGAGCATCTTGTTCCATCCATGCCTAAAGCCAACATATTCCAGACTTTCTAGTTACATTAATACTCCCTCTTAACTTCCATGGGTTTAAAAGTTCCCTATTTTTATTAACCCTGATGCTTTTCATTTCTATCACTTGCAACTAAGAGACCTAAGAACATACAATCTGTCTAGAAAGTGAGATTGCCACATATGGTCCATAATATAAAGCTAGATATAGACATCTCTCTAGGTTTTCTTTTCCATAGATCAAGAGTCAGAAATAGGAAATTGTGGAGTCGAGACGGTGCCTGTGTCAACAAGCTGCCAGACTTGGTTGCAGAAACGTTTGTTGAGGTGCCCTTTTGGCCAGTCATGCTGAGCATTTTTAACAGTCTGCAGTTTACTCTTTGGAAATTTGGATGCCTAAAGAGAAGTTTCTGCCTTTTCTGCTACCACGACATTAATGAAATAGAAAACTACTTCAAAGAGAGGTGCTGCTGGTAGATGCCACACAATCTATAGTTGAGGGGAAGTGACAGCCATTTATGGAAGATCTACTGTGTGTGGAGAATGCCTTTGTCCATTCCCACAATAATCCTGGCTGGTTTGTATAATTATCCCCAGACTATGACCCTGATGTTCAAGGTCAAAGAGTTTAAGTAATTTCCCCCCCCCCCAATGTTATGGCTTTTGTCTAGATGTTGCCCCAAAGCCTCATGCAGTCATAGGTGGGGCTTTTTCAGAGGTGGCTGGGTCTAGAGTGTGTGATGTTGGGATTGATTCATGGTACAATGCCAGGTTCATGGGCACTAAGACTAAGGATATGAGTGCTGCCCACCCTAAATAGCCTGGATAAGACATAAGGGATACAATGAGCTGCAGCCATCACTTGCTTGCTTTGTTTGCTACTTTCTTCCACCATGAACTGTTTGTCCTCTGCTATGCCACCTTGACTTGGAGCCAGGCAATTATGGACTGAAACCTCTACACACTGTGAGCTGAATAAACCTTTCCTCCCTTCACTTTGGGCATTGAATATGTTGTCTCAGCAACAAGAAAAGTAACAAAATACCCCCCATGTACTAAGTGCTAGTGCCTTCATTCACAGTTCAGTCTTCCAAGTTCCAATCCAATGTTCCTTCCACCATGCATAGCAGCTTTCCTTCCACATAGTAGGAAGAGGCATCAAAAGAGACTAAATAAAAACAGCCAAGACCTAATGGGGGTGCTGCTCCATGCAGAAGCCCCATTCCCAGGGAGTGGAGATTTTAGTAAGGAGAGGCATGAAACAAGATGTGTTCTGCATGACAACCCTGCAAACACTTTGCCAAAATGCCATTACCCTCCCTGAGTCCTTTCTCCATGTAACGCTGAAAGTCAGGCTCAAGGACTTATAGCTGGTAAACAATGCAGGCAGGATTGGAACTGACTCCTGCCGAGTTCCAGAGCCCAGACTTCCAACCACCACCTCAGAATTTCCCAAACATCACCCCTGACTCACATTCTGAACTTGTGTGTCCCCTTAAGCCACCTGTACCATGACTGACTGAGTACATTAAGGTGACACAATTCCATTTAAAATTATTGAAAAAGGAAACTTCACATTGTTACATAAATGGAAAAATTATATCACTTGCCATAAATAAGAAACCTCAGAATAAATATAAGAACAAGCAAAGTCATTAAATTTAAGAGACACTGTAGTTTGATGATGTTTCTGACCCTAAGACTTGTTCTTCCTTTGGTGAAAAATAATGGAGAGGAATATTGAGACTTTTAAAAATATATTAACATTAACACACACACACACACACACACACACACACTTCTCTCTGACATATTCAGATGGATTAAAGGGGAACTGTAAAGGAAATGACTTTTTCACAGCCCAACTCCATCACTGAGCATCAAGTCTAAATGCCACCCAAATCCTAATACCAGAAAGGACATAAGCGGTCATCTGGTTTAGCATCCATCCTGCCTGGGACAGGCCTGTCACCTATCCCTGCATCTGTGCTGATGCTGGCCAACCCCACCATCCTTCCCTTTTTTCTAGAAAATCTGATTTCTCCTTCATGGAGCCTTCCTGAAATGTCCCACCCTATGGTGCTATCTTGCTTCTGTATCACACTTTCAGGAGAAGTGGTATTTAGTGTTCTGCATACTAATGTAAACTTTTCATGTGCACAGTTCTTCTCACTCTAATAAGCCTGATTCTCAAACAAGCAAAACAGTCAACCAGCCCAATCAATCAGCTTCCCTATCTGCAAAGTAAACTGAAAAGCATCTCACATCCATTCCAGCTCGGACAGTAGCTTCATATACTGGGGAGTTGGAAAATATCTTAATGATTGTTTGATCCATCTTTTATCTTGTAGATTAAAATCAAAAAAACTCACACTTCAAAATGATGGGTTTAAGGTTAAACTCCCAAAAGATGATGACAGAGCCAGGGACTGAGCCTAGGACTTAGTGGCCAGGTCTTTCTTTTTCCCTGTATTTTTCTCAGTGATAAGGATATAAAAACAATAAATATAACCCAGAACTGAAAGAGTCAACAACATATATCTGTTTTCCTGATTCAGTTGCTGAAAATTCCACTGGGTACAGAATCTTCCAGAAACAGAAATTCCAGGAAAGATACTCATCTTCCCATCCTTTCTTCACTGTTTTGTCAAAAGGCATACATGAGGACCAATGAGGCAGAGGGGGTAGGACAAAGGCAAAAGGGAGGGGCGGCTCTACCAGAGGTGATGCCGCAGGAATAATAAATGCCTCCGTGGGGAACTTTTTAAACTGTTATTATTAAACCTCTGAAACCTAACCATGTGAGGCACACTTGCCAAATTGCGCCTACCTCTGCTGCTCCGATGATTCGGATAAGCTTTAGATAAACATCCCCGGTTCCGTGGCATTGATCCAGCCTTAGCTGGAACTGCCACTGCTCTGAGCTTTGCCCAGCACTAAGTAATTATCTCTGGGAATATTTACTGTTTATCTACCTTCAAATTTTAATGGCAGAGATTCCACCACACCCCTTGTGATTCAAGGCACGAACAAAAGCTCCCCCAGATTCACCCTAATAAACCTAACGCTGCACAGAGCAGTGCTTAAATTTTTATAAGTTCACCTCGTCAGTCCTTTGCAGTGTTTTGTGCGAAGAGCCAGAAGTACTTCTAATTTGTCCTCAAAATGAAAAGCTCTGCCCTACCCAGGTGACGGGTTTTATGAATTACCTTTGTTTTCAAGTCTGTCACTCTGTTTTGATCAGAATGGGGTCCGTGTGTCTTAGTGAGGAAATTAGTCACCTGTGACACAACCTGCTTAGATTCAGTTTTATTTCTGTAGCTTCTTCTATCCACGATGCCAGACGCAGCATTACCCTCTCCCTTCAAGGTCACCCTCAACACTGTGGCGTTGGGTGGGAAAGAAGACATGAGAGTACGGATATTCCTCCAGGCCTCAGTTTCCCGCTCAGTAGAGCGTGGGGATTGAACTAGGGAAGGCCAAAGGGTTTCTCACTGCTCTAACAGTCTGCCCTCCACCTGTGATGAACAATTCAGTGAATGTCACCACCGGAGAACCACCTCACTGTTTCATCTGCCCTGAAGGATGCCTGAGGTCAGGCTGTACTTGAGGAGAGTGACCTGTCCCCTCTCTCCATCCGGTACCTTAGCACTGCAGGGCTCGCCACCATCCAGGAAGAATTCAGCCCAAGGACGGGTCACGCTTCTTACTCCCCAAGGAAACATTCATGGCATCACCTTCCTTGCTGGTTCCAGAACAGCCCAGGGAGTCAGCAAATTTGCCCAAGAACAGAATTTTGGCTGCTCCACCTTGATCTCCAAAAGGCAAGGTAGCCAGACCGCCAGACCGAGGAGGAGCAGACCCTCTGCAGACCCCGGCCGCGACGTCCTCGGGAGCAGAGCTCCTGTGACCTCCGCAAAGCCACTGCACACACAGCACTTCACCACACCCAGGACCACGGCACTGATCCTTTAGAATAAAAATAAATGACATTTGCGAGAGACTCGGCAGCTTCACTATGAAGTGAAACACTGAATTACATTTCAGAGCCTTATCTTCGTAATAAACATCTTCCCCTCTAGCCCCAACTCTTTAAGATATTTAGTACCAAAATCAGGCTTCCCCAAAAGTGAAACATCCTACCCTTGGTGTAACATCCCAAAGCCTGAGATTCCGGTCCACACGTTTCCTCACTAACTTGCTGTGTATCCTTGAACACACCTTGGAGGCAGTCTCCGAACCCCAGTAGTCACTTCCCAAATTAAGGACAGCTCGGTGAACTATCGCTGAGAGCCCCTTTAAAAAGCACTAATCAGCAAGATGAAATGATACAGAGAACGGCGCAATGTGATCTCCTCCTTTCACTGGAGGTGAAGACAAATATCAGTGGCTATCGCACAAAACCTAACACAAATGTTGCCACAAGAAAACAACTGGTTTGGCCAGGGTGGAAAATGAGAGAGTATCTTGACGAATTTAGCATCTAATCATGGACAAAAAGTGACAGAATTTCAGGGCCAGATCTAAAGAGTGAAATGAATACTTCCACTAAAGCAAATGACATGAACGAAGCTATGAAACAGGAAATGACAGTCGCCTTTAAGGGACACACGGGTGATTCAGGCTCCTTTCATGGAGGGAGTATTGAAAGAGGAATGGATGAAGCTGAGAACTGGAGGTTGACATTGTTGAGACCTGACTACCAGCACTTATTTCATCTGGAGTTCATGCTTCATTCTGGCCATGGAGAGCCATTAAATACTCTGGAGCGAGGAGTGAGGAGTTGAAGGCTGTGCTTCGGGAACTTGAGTCTGGCAACTGTATAGGATGAGTGGAGGATGAAGAGAGACCGGAGGCAAGAAAGCAGGCAGGAGGCTACCACATTCCGTCTCTCAGGGTGCTCTAACAAGGCACTGATTGAAGGCAGTACACAGCTCTCAAGGTTGGAAGAAAAGAAAGAAAATAGGTGTGCATTTCAAATTCCTTATATGGAGAAGGTTGAAAGTCAGTGTTAGGAACTTGGAAGGGTCTGAGCTCTTGTAAATTAATAGTTTAGCTTGCCATGGTTCCATGGACACTGCAAGGACACTGACAGATGACAGTCCTGAGTCAGAGACAAAGGACCTTATTCTCACCACGCGGGAGGTAGCACGGGCTTCATGCTTGCCTCAGTTTCCCTCTTCCCCAAGCTTCAGTAGACAACACAGACACGATCCAAGCAGAGGCAGCATACACAATATGTTTGTGGCTGTGGCTTAGGGATCCCATGCTTTGGAAACCTTATCAGGGATGCTAGCAAATCTGCCCCATTTTTGCCCCATCATGAGATGTCATCTTTGCTATGCTGCTCAAGACAGAAATGTGCCCTCTGCCCTAGAGGGGAGCATGGTCTCTACCTTCCAGGGTGGTTTGCCATACAAATACTTTAAAACTGTCCTAGACAAAGTTCAAATGGTCTCTTGCTCAAAAAATGGACAGAAATGCAAAAGTCTATGGAAAACTGTCTCCCAACAGTCTTTTCGATGGCCCTTAATGTTTCCTGTCTCTGCCTATGACCCCAGAGCTTCTTTCTGAAAATAGCCAGTTGCATAAATGTTAGCAGGGCCACATGGCAAGGAAGACTGTCTCCTGGGCTTTGCTGAGAGCCACCAACCCAAGCAAAATCAACAGTGGTCTGTGATATTGTCAATCTGCAAGAATAGAAACGTGTGGAGCTGCTAAGGAAGTACTCTCAGGGAATCATTTCTCCTTTTGATGAAGATTAAAATTGGGTTACCAACCCCAGGGAACCATCCAGGGGGCAGGCCCTCCATCTCAATGTTTCAAGCCCAGCTTGACTGTTATTACTGTACATATTTTTATCCTCCCATACGAAGAGAGTGCTGAAGAGGATGGTTTTGCACGGCTTTGTAAACATCATTTCTGCTTCCCAGGATACAGGAGAGAAACTCATAACAGCATTAGTATTTTCACTTACTGAGCACTTTTACCTGGAGAACCCAATTAGTGCTTTGCCTAGAATATGTTCATTTATACTGCATGATGCCCCTGAGAGGTAAGGGAAGTGTTATTAAATTTACCCCACACTTCTAAAATGGGGGTTATGAAACAATGTCAGATCAAACAGGAAAGGTTCAGAATGACATTCACAAAGTTGGAAAGCAAATACTGAGCTCCCTTCTTAGATGTTGCTAATCTCTTCCTCCTCAAATAAGGAAATTTCCAACAAGTCAGAACCATGAGACTGTATCTTCTAGTGCATCTATTTTAAAAAGCTAAAGAATTTCCTTACTGCTTCTATCTGTCATTCATATACTTTCCTATCATCACTTGGGTAACTGGGATCTACTTTTGAAATTTCACAAGTAGCATTGATATCATTTATGGGAGTTACCTCTCAGTGGTCCACCTCGTATTTCCATCATGGAAGAGACAATGCTCACCTCTTAAGACCAATGTCATCGTCTCCCTAAAGTCTTTCTGGGGCCCCTTCTTGAGCCTTAGATCTGTACCTCTTTTGTACTTGTGTATAAAAATCTATAGCGAAAAATAGAAAGTGGTGTAGATTGAAATCTTCTTGAAGACTGAATTTGTATCTGTTTCACCTCCATGTTTTTCATGGAACCTACTGTAGAGTTTGATTCCATATAATTTCTCAAGAAAAGTTTAATGGAATTAATGAACTAATGTATGCTACATAAATAAATATCACTATCACCTCTTTCTCTATCTTGGCTTCCAGGAAATAATAGCATAACATCAGGTGCCAGGGGTCTAGAAAGAGCTTGAGACAAAAGTCACAAATGTGGACTTGAAAAGCACCAAAGTAGATAAAGCTTGAATAGAAAGTTTTGTCTTTTATTTGTATAGGAGATGACTTAAATAACCCTCAGACCTTCAAAATACAGCAAAATAATAATTAGCCTTTCCATAGCCACAGCCCTTTCATATTCTCGCTTTTGATGTGACTCTATGTAATTATACTTGATCTACTTGTTGGAACTCAGTAGGTATTTCTTTTCATGGATATATTTTTTTTCATTTAAAAAAAAAGAATAAAAACAATGATACAGAATTTCAAAACAAAACAAAAGGAGGTTAAAAATGGTGAATATATTGCATATTGTTATCTTCAAAGTAGTTGTTCAGATTATAAGATATGGGCATGAAAAAAATAATCAAACAATGAAACCACAAACCGTTCTTTTTGATGAACTAACACAGGTTAGTAGTAACCTACTTTATATGTATAGTCTTTTCCCTTCTTTCTTTTCTCCTTTCCCCCATCCCAGTTGTTCTTTCCTTTTGAACAGTTTCTTTCACTTTCACTTTCACTTTCACAATTTCTATTGTACATTTTGGATTTTATTTACTCTTTCAGTTTTTTACACTAGGGAAACAATATGATATCTACACATGCGAGTCTGATTTATTTCACTTATGAGTATGGTCTTAGGTTGCATTCATTTACCTATAAAAGCCTCAAGTTTATCCTTCTTTATAGCTGAGTAGTACCCCATTGTATAAAAATACCACATCTTTTTTATTCATTCTATGGTTGATGGGCATTTGGGTTGTTTCCAAGATTTTGCTATTACAAATTGTGCTGCTGTAAACATCGATGCACATATATGGCTGTGGCCTGATGTTTTCAATTCTTCTGGGAAAATACCCAGAAGGAGAATAGCTGGATTGAATGGGACTTCCAGTCCTAGTTTTCTAAGGAATCTCCACACTGATTTCCACAGTGGTGCAACCACCAATATAAACTCCCACCAACAGTAGAGAAGATTTCCTTTTTCCCCACAGACCCATCAGCATTTGTTATTGGTTGATTTCATGATAACAGCCATTCTTTCTGGAGTGAGATGGAATCTCAGTGTTGTTTTAATTTGCCTTTCTCAAATGACCGGTGACTGTTGAACATTTTTTCATATATTTATTTGCCATTTGTATTTCTTCATCTGAGAAGTGCGCATTCATCTCTGATGCCCATTTCTGGGTTGAGTCTTTGAATTTGAGGGGCCTGATTTTTTTCAATTCTTTATATGTTCTAGATAGGAGTCCTTGGAGGGTTTTCTTTTCACTCTGTCAGCGATTTCTTTTAATATGCAAAAACTTTAATAAGATGAGATCCCAACTGTTAATTCTTTGAAGTACTTCCCATGCAGTTTGTATTTTTTTCCATGAATTCTTTGCCTACCTGTCTTCAAGATTTCTACCTACCTTGGAAAGAACAACTGGGATAGGGAAAAGGAGAAAAGGAAGAAAGGAAAAGATTATATACATGAAGGTATACATATATAACTGTATGTATGTATATGTTTGCAAGATCGATAACTATACTACTATCTCTGTTAGTTCATGAAAGAGAACAGTTTGTGCTTTGTTTGATCATTTTTTATGCCTCAATCTTATAACCTGAACAATTATTTCTAAGATAACCATTTGCAATACATTAACTAGTATTAATGTCCTATTTTTTTGAAATTCTGTATCATTTCTTTTTTTCTGTTTTGCTTTTTAAAATAAAAAAAAAGATTTTTACCTACATTGTCTTCCAGTATATTTAGTCTTTATGTTTTAATATTTAGATCTTTGACCCATTTTGACTTTAGTTTAGTGCATGGTGATAGACATGTGTCTAGTTTTAGTCTTTGGCATGTGCAAAGTCAATTTTTCCAGCACCATTTATTAAGGAGGCTATCTTTCTTCTAGTGAACATGTTTGGCCCCTTTGTCAAAGATAAAGTGACTGAGTATGTTAGTAGTTGTGTCTGCATCTTTTAATCTCTTCCACTGATCTTGAGGTCTTTTTGCCAGTACCATGCTGATTTTATCACAGTAGCTTTGTAGTATAATTTCAAATCTGGGATTCTGATGCCTCCTGCCTTGCCTTTGTTACCCAGGATTGCCTTTGCTATTCTAGGTCTCTTCTGGTTCCAAGTTAATTTTAGGAATGTTTTCTCTAGATCTGTGAGGTATGCTAATGGTATTTTGATTGCATTAAATCTGTATAACAGTTTTGGGAGTATGGTCATTTTCACTATATTTGTTCTTCCTGACCATGAGCAAGGGATATCTTTCCATTTTCTGATTTCCTCTTCCATCTCCTTTTTCAGAGTACTGTAATTTTTTTGATACAGGGGATTGAATTCACGACCTTACACTTACCAAGCAAGTGCTTGAACCATTGAGCTAAATCCCCAGCCCTGTAATTTTAAATATATGGATCTTTTACATCTGTTGTTGGATCAAAAGTATTTCTTTCTTTGTTTCGGATACTATTGTGAAAGCTGTGGTTTCCCTAATTTCTCTCTCAGTGAGTTTGTAGTTTGTATACAAGAATGCTATTGATTTTTGAGTGTTGACTTTGTATCCAGCTATGCTGCTGAATTTGGTTATTAATTTTAGCAGTCTTTCAGTGGAGTTTTGGTGGTCTTCTATGTAGAGTATCATGTCACCTGCAAATAATGATAATTTAACTTCTTCCTTTCCTATCCTTATTCCTTTTATTTCTCTCTCTTGTCTAATTGCTCTGGCTGTTTCCAGCACTATATTGAATAGGAGTGGTGATAGAGGACATTCTTGTTTTGTTCCTAATTTTAGAATGAAAGTTTTCAGGTTTTGTCCATTTAATATGATGTTGGTTATTCAGCCTCAGTCTAGAGATAGAGAAAGTCAGGTTTCTATGGCCTTAATTAAAGTTCATGCACTGTAAATGTAACCTTGCTACACCCATGTGGTGAGGTATGGACTTTGGGAGGGTTCAGCCCTAGTGCATAGATTCACACTGCAATAAAACAGCCTGAGAGAGGGAGGCTGGCTCCTTTTTGCCCTTGCTCCTCCACTCTGCAGATGCGGTACTCAAAGCACCCTTCTGGAAGCAGACTGTACTCCCATCTGACAAGCAAACCCTCAAGTAACTGATCTTGGACTGCTCAGTATTCAGAACTATGGTGTTATGGTTTGTATCTAGATGTCCCTCCAAAGCCTCATGTGGTCTTAGGCTTTTTCATGGGTGGCTGAATCTAGAGTTTGTGATTGATTTAAGATCCAAAGCTAGAATTAAGGGTGTGAGTGCTATACCCACCCTAGGGTGAGTAGCCTGCATACAATGTAAGGGACAGACAGAGGCTTGCCTCTTACCTCTCATAGCTTTTGCTCTCTTCTGCCACCACGAACTGTTGCCCCTCTGCCATGTGCCACTCTGTCTTGGAGCCAGCTGATTATGGACTGAAACCTCTACAACTGGTGAGCTAAATAAACCTTTCTCCCTTTAACTTTAGGAGTCAGATATTTTGTCTCAGCAATGAATGAAAAGTAACTAAGACATACGGGAAAATATATTTCTCTTCCTAATAAGTTGTCCAGTCTCAGGGTATTCTGTGATAACAACACAAATTGCTACCAGATCTACAGGGTGTTACTATACTATAGCCCTAAAAATGTGGAAATAGTTTTGGAACCAAGTAACAGGTAGAGGCTAAAACAGCTTTGAAGCAAATGCTGGAAAATCCTATATTGCTATGAATGAAGCATTAATGGTGATTTTGGAGGTAAGGGCTCAGAAGAAGAGGAAAGCTGTAGGAAAAGCCTCAGTCTTCTTAGAGATCACTTAAGTGGTCATGATAGAAAAGATGATTCTGGTGAGATCTCAGATGGAAATGCAGAACAGGATATTAGAAACTAGAGGAAAGGCACACTTGTCATAAAGTTGCAAAGAGCTTGATTGAATTATGGCCCTGTCCTAGGATTTTGTGGAAGATAGAACTTATGAGTAATGAGCTAAGATATTTGGCAGAAGAAATCTCAGAGCAGCAAAATCTTCAGAATACTGCATGACTTCCCTTGACTACTTCTAGTAAAATGCAAGAAGAGAGAAATGATTAAATGAGCTAAAACCCAAATTTATAACCAAAAGGGAACCTAGAATGTAAAGATTTGGAAAATTCTGAACTTGTCCATGTAAAGAATGAAGGAAAAGATTCACAGACTGTAGGGGAGGAGAACAAAAAGTCAACAAGAAGCTAAGACCTCCTGTGAGTCAGCACCACATGTGGGCTGACTCGGGGAGAGCCAGATGCCTGCCCCTACTGGTGCACAGGCAGAGAGACAAGAAGAACAAATGTTCCTCCACCCCCAACCCGCTGAGCAACCAGCTGATCTGGAGAAACACAGGCTGTGATGATAGCTAATGAGGTAAAATACAACTTAATGCTTGTAGTGTTTAGTGTTTCACTGCCTTTGCAGGCCTAAAGCCAGTAGTCTGATCATCTATTCAGAGGATAACAATGTGCAATGTAGCATCTATGGGGGATCTCCTTCTGACGGTGGTAGCCATTGTTAATTCCCTATTATCTTGTTTGGAAATTCTGTATCATTCTTATTGTTTTGTTTCATTGGGTTTTATTCTGTTTTACCTTGTTTGATTTTGTTGTATCTGATGGCATGGGCAGCTATTTCAAAGATAACAAGATATATTATGGTAGCCATTTTGGATTTACTATTGTCTTGTTTAGAAGTCCTGTGTTGCATTCATTGTTTTGTTTTTATTGGTTCTATTCTGTTTCCGTTTTGTTTGGTTTTACTATGTCTGAAGGTATGCGCAGCTATTTTAAAGACTACAAGAGGCATTATGGTAACCATTGTTGATTTCCTACTATCTTGTTTTGAAATCCTGTGTCACTTACACTGTCTTGTTCTGATTGGTTTTATTCTGTTTTATTTTGCTTGGTTTTACTCTCTCTAAAATAAAATTTAAAAAATAAATAATTAAAAGAATGAAGAAAAAAAAACACATTTAAGAGAGAAAACTAAAATGGTGGCCAAGCAACCATTTAGAGATTAATATAGATAGAAAGAAGACAGATTCTCTCCATCAAGACAATGAGGACAGGCTGTAGAACAGTGGAAGAGCCCTTCCCTAGTGTGTATGAGGTCCTCAGTTCAATCTGCAGCATGGTCATGCACACACACACACACACACACACAAGACCATGAGAGAATGACTCCGAAGACACTTCAGATTTCAGACATTCTTAAGGCTGCAATGCCCCTCACAGGCTCAGAGGAAAAGTGACTTTAGGGAGCAAGACCTGGGTACCCATGAGACCTAACGGCCCACAGCCCAGGCTCCCTCTGTCCTATGCTCCCCGCATTCCATATAGCACTCAAACACCCCACTTGAGTCACAGTGGGCCCCAGGAATGAGCACTTGTAGTGTTCGCTTGGCGCCAAGTCTAAGATCTGTGGGGGATGTCCCCCCCCACTGAGATTTCAAAGGATGCTGAAGAGAGCCTTAAGGAGCAGGCAGAGACCTGCAGCACTGGGGCAAGGGACACCACAGAGAGACCCCACTAGCTCAGTGCCCAGTGGGGCTAAGAGACTGGAATCATCATAGAGACCTCTTTCTAGAGTCCTGCTAGGTGGAGCTGTGAGGATGGGGCTCCCCTGAAATCTCAACACTGGAGTGCACAGCCCCAGCCTACAGAAGTCACAGCAGGTGACTCGTAAACAGCTAAATGTGAGCTCCACTCAAAAAAGCCCCAGGGAAAGGACTGCCTGAGACTTCAGAGGCCTCACCCCTTCCTCGGTGTGTCCAGGAGCTGGGACACAGAATCAAAGATTCTTCTCCAGTCTTCACATTTAATGTCATTTGCACTGCTGAGGGTTGGTCTCACTGAGTCCTTTTACTCCTCTCTTCT
>RJWT010028812.1:0-15106 GCA_004365215.1 Cuniculus paca | reverse complement strand
CATCACTGCCTTCTTTAGGCCTAAATAGATATTTTCTAGTGCAGTGTTTTAACTCTCTTATCGTTCATTCTTCTATGTTTTCACTTACTTTTTAAGCTGTTTGCAGAGGATAGTAATTAACGTTTTCATTTAAAAGTCTGTCTAGTCTGGGTAACAAAAACTCTACTCCAACATAACTTTGTTCTCCTTTATTTCTTTCTATCACTTTTGTCATACAAACTGCATGTATGTCCAGCAGTAGAAACCCATCAGCGTTGGTTCAGGTCACTGGTTTTCTGCTTATGAGCACGTGTTTTCAGCAGGTGAGCTTCCATTCCCTGTAGGAAGCTGGTCCGTGGACAGAACACAGCTTAATTCCTATCTTCATCTGCTTCCCCACCCCTTCCTCTATCGCTTGATCTTCTTCCCATTTGGGAAAGCGCTGCCTCCCTATTTCCTTCCATTTATCTTCTATTTGCTCTTTATTTATATCTTGGGTTTCTCATATGACAGAGACCAAAGGACACTCAATCTCGTGGTCTGATTTATTCCGGTTAGCGTTATGGTCTCAGGGTGCATTCATGCTCCCACAAATGACTCGAACTTATTTTAGAATTAACTTTTTTCAGTTGTCTATTAAGTCAGATGAGTGAAGAATTACAAAATGCATTTATTATCTTTTCATATTAAACTATGTAATTCCTCTCTAATGCTCTTCATTTATTCATGCAGACTCAGCACACTGTCTGGTGCCCTTTCCTTTAGCTCGAAAGGCTATCATTAGTCTCTCTTGTACGGCAAGCCTGCTAGTGACAATTTCTCTCCTTTTTGTTTACCTGAGAATGCCCCAGTTTCTCTTCACTTCTGAAGAACAGTGTTGTTGGGGACAGAATTCTCGATGACACATTTTTTTCTCAGCACTTGGGTTACCTCATCCTGCCTCTGGCCTACATGGTTTGTGATGAGAACTCAGTGGTTTACCTCAGTATCAATTCCATGCATGCAATGAATCATTTTTCTCTTGTTGCTTCCAAAATTCGGTCTATCTTTGGCATTTGACCATTTGAGATGTGTATTTATTTGAGTTTATCCTAGTTGGACTTCTTTCTGGCTTCTTGGATGTATAAATAAATGCTTTTCATCATATTTGAGAATCTGTCTCTTCGAACATTCCTTCTCCTCCTTTCTCTCTCTCCTCTCCTTCTGAGAATCCAGTCATGCATGTGCTCGATGGTATCTAACAGGTCTGTGAGGATCTGGGATTTTTTCTTCACTCTTTTCCCTTCCCACTCCTCTGATTAAACCCTGCAACACCCCTGCCTGCAAGTTCTTCGATGTTTACTTGTGCCTTGCGAGGTTTCATTTCAGCTAATTGATTTTGCACCCTAGGAGTGCTATTTGATGCTTTCAGATAACCTCTGCAGCTTCGCTGTTTGTCTCTGTTTTGTGAGACATCATTTTCGTCCTTTCTTCACTGTTTTTAGACTCTGTTTCCTTTGCAATCCTGTAACAACCGATTTCAGTCCAATGTCTGTAGTCCTCATGAACAGTTTCTTTTGAAAGTCTCTGTATACATCACCCATACTTTCTAATTTTTGTTGAAAATTGGGCATTTTAGGTAATATAATATGCTACCTCTGGAAATCAGATTCTCTTCAGTTTGCAGAGCTTACTATTGATGCTGCTGTTGATTTCCTTTGTTTATTGACTTTTCTATAAAATCTTGCTGTATTTAGTGTGAGGTTATTGAAGATTGAGCTTGTTTGACTTAGTGGGCGGCTAATGATTTAAGTACCCAGAACCAGTAAGTCCTCTGCTGGTTGACAAAGGATGAATGTGCACCGTGCTGGGCATGATTTTTCCACCTTCGTGGTTCCCAGTTCTCCCTTAACCTTTCTTTCCTCCGAGTACGAAGCCTCATCATCCAGAGGTGAAAGACTGGAGCCCTCTCAGGTCTTTCCTGGCACAGGCAGATTCTGCTCCTGCACATGGCCTTCCTGAGTCCCAGCAGTGTGTCTAAACACTTCGAAGCCCTGCTGCATGTCTTTCTACAGATTTTCTTTTCCGTGATTGGTCAATCTCCTGTTAGTCTACACTGGTATTGAGTTTCAGGTGACTGCACATTGATCATTTCAGCAAATATCCTGGGGCCAGAGATCTCAGTCACAGCAACCCCAATGAAGCTTTGAGAAGGGTTTTTCCAGAACCACAGCCAACAGCATAGCAGCCAAGGCTGTGCAGGTGGAGTTGGTTGACAACGTCCAAGCCCAGTGCCTTACTTACAGTGATGCTGGGTGCTGCTTCCACAGCTCTGTCCTTGTGAGGCTGCTAGTTTTTGAGATGACATCAAAGTTGTGTGCGAGAGGATGGGTGGTCAGATGCCACTGGCCTTGCTGTTCTTACAGAGATTCCGCTGTACTTGAATAGGTGCACCCCAGGCTGTGTAATCTTTGGTTAATTCCAAGAATACTGAAAAACTCTACTTTTATTACATTCAGGGAAGGCCATATTTACAGATGTTTTCATGCTACCATTTTGGAAGTCCTGACTCACAGCTTGCCTCCTGATGTCATGTGTCCCAGAAGGTATACGTCCACAGAAGCACATTCCTTTAGTTCCAGGGTTGGAGACATAGTCACGTGCCTGAGAATTCACATATTGAGGCTTCATCCCCCAGGGGGATTTATTCAGAAATGAGCTTCTCTGGAAGCAACCAAGGTTAAATGAGGTCATAAGAGGAGGTCATGACTTTTTAGGATTGATGATCTTACAAGAAGAGGAAGAGAAAGACAGCAATCCATCTCTTGCTCTCTACCATAGACGGCAATGACAGGCCAGGTGAGGACACAGCGAGAAGCTGACCCTTACCACGCAGAGTCCACAGCCTCCATGGGCTTCCGGCTTCCAGGACGGTAAATAATAAACCTCTGTGACTGAGCCATCAGTCCATGGCATTTCATTATAACAGCCCAAGCAAACAGGGATGATCAGGCAATGTTTGTGCCTGGTCTATTCCATATAAAGTGATCCATCGTGAGGACAGGCATTACCCCACATTGTATGTAAAAGAACCCTGCAATGTCTGTTTAAATTTTGTTTTTTAAAAGCACCTTCCCTAGGGCCAGGGATTTAGCTCAGCGGTTTAAGCGCCTGCCTGGCAATTGTGAGGTTGTGAGTTTGATCCCCGCACCATACAAAAAAAAAAGTACCTTCCCTATAACCAAGGATGCTCTATTTCATCCCCTTCCACATACAATACAAAATGATGAGCACACAAAATATTCATTACAGGATTGTTTATAGTGACTAAAGAACTAGAAATAAATTAAATAATAAAATGTTTTAAAATTTATCATGATGAACCAGACCCGCCCCACCGAAACAGCACCATGTGCAGGCCACTGCTGGACCGGGACCTCCAGAGCCAAGCCTCTGCCCGTGAGCCCCTGCTGGCAGGGGGGACAGTTAGATACCAGCTCCTTCAGGCTTGTGGGCTACAAAATAAGAAGTGCCAGACCCCCGACCCCTGCAAGCAGCCAGCTGATCCTGAGAAACACAGGCTGTGATGATAGCTATGGAGGTGAAATGCAATTGGATGCCTGTGGTGCTTTGGTGTTTCACTGACCTTGCAGGTCTAGGGCCAGTGGTCTGATCATCTGTTCAAAAGATAGTGGTGCACAGCGTGGCATCTGGGGGGTGTCTCCTTCTGAGGGTGGTAGCCATCATTAATTCCCTATGGTCTCACTCTGAAGTCCTACATTGTTCACTGTTTTGTTGGATTGGGTTTTATTCTCTTTTGCTTTGTTTGATTATATTATACCCAGTGGCATGAGCAGCTATTTCAAAGATAATAAGATATATAGTAGACATTTTGAATTTACTGTTATCTTGTTTTGTAGTCTTTTATTGTATCCATTGTTTTGTTTTTACTGTTTCTATGCTATTCAGTTCTGTTTGATTTTTACTATGTCTGAAATTATCTGCAGCTATTTTGAAGACTACAGAAGACATTATGGTAACTATTGTTGATTTTGTAATGTCTTGAAGTCCTGTATCACTGGTTTGTTCTGATTGATTTTATATTGTTTTATTTTCCTTGGTTTTATCCTCTTCAAAATAAAAAAATAAAATAAACCATGAAACATCACACAGTTATTAAAATAATGAATGGTTCTACAGTTCTGAAGTTTGAATCCTCCACTACTGGGTTGGGTGACCTGCATAGAGTCTGATAACATTCGTGTTCAAGCAATTAGTGAGCACATCTTTATGTGTGTGTGTGTTTTTGCATGTGAATGCATGCAGACATGTAAGATACTCCAAGAAAATGCAAAGTAAGCACAGCAATGCTAAATACATGAAATGTGCAATATAAAAGTTACTTATTAAACTACCACAAATTTTTTTTAAAATTGAGTTGTCACATTCACCAAATCATTCATTCATTCATTCATTCATTCATTCACTAAAAGCCCTTCTAGACACTGAGATGGCAAAGAATACAAGACAGTCTGATACTCTGTGGAACTCACATGCTATAGAAATGTCCAAGGGAGTAGACTAGAAGTTTGCTAGGTGTGTAACAATGTTGGAAATGAGATTGTAGCATTTTAGCTTAGACGCTATCATCATTTTCTTAAGGAATAAAAGGATCCATAAGGGGAAATTGTCATTTCTGTATATTAAGACATTGAGGTATGGTAAATTAAAATTCACTAGAAGAGTAACATCTTATGACAATCATGGACACTGAGATAGAAGTTTCTACTCCATTTCTGAACACATGGGAAAGAAGTCATTGAGCAGGTAAGGCAGGAGGGAGAAAAGAGCCACAGCTTGGCCAGGGTCAGAGGGGGATGGGAGCTGCCCTTTCCTGGGGTCTCTGGCCCTCAATTTGACTCTCCACAGCCCTCGGGGGACAAATCAGTCAGCTCAGGAAAGTCAGATCCCAGAAGGGAATCACCCCTGTCACTGAGGGCCTCCCTTCGGAATTTAATGGAATGAGTCTTGCTCCCACTATTTTGTCCCAGTAAAGACGAAAGCTCTAGAATTCTGCTGGGAACCATGGGAACATTTCCACCAAGACAGGATTAGCTTCCAACTATTAAAGATGGCTTGTTCACAAAACGCTACAAAACAGCTCTTCATCTCTGAAATCGCCATGGCAAATATCTCCCTGGCGGATTTGGTGTTTGTGTGTGTTGTTGAAAACAGTATCTTTTCTAAAAGATTACTACCTAAATAAGGAAGCTCTGGAGATCCTAATACAGAAATAAAAGGATGATTCTGTCAACTCTGGTGTCTCTTTTAAGGAAGAGAAATGTGATGCTCTGTGCTTCCTCTCTCCCTCTCTCTCTGTCTCTCTCCGTCTCTCTCTCTCTTTCCTTCTCTCTCTCCCCTCCCTCCCTCCCTCCACCCCTCCTCTCCCTCTCTGTTTCTTGGGCTCTAAGTGTCAGAAAGTCTTCAAAGCTAAGCACTCAGCCTGGAGAGTTCTGGCCTCTGCTTGCTGCCGAGAAACTGTGACATTTGCATATTTTAAGGGAAATGAGCCACAAGTGGTCCCACCAGGAGCATGGTGGGTTTTTTCCTTTTCTACAGCAACATTACCTATTCCTGGACACAATTAGAGTGCTTTACAATAGCCCTTGTGCAAAATCAGCAGTGACAGGGAAATGAAAGGAAGCAAGGAGGGCCCTTGTGGGAGGCAATCTCTTGCACAGCACTGCTGGGAGAGAGGGAAGCTCAAGAGGCAGGGGACATCTCGGGTCCCCTCCACAGGGGCCGCCAGCCCTGCTCTAGCAGAGCTGGATGGAGCCTCGGGAAGGCGGAGCTGTGTGACAGGCCCTGTGCAGTGTGATGGGGGTAGTGAAGGCAGGTCACGTGACCTGCCACTTCCCACACGAGAGCTGGCCAGGGCTCAGTGCCACAGCTTCGGAAACAAGGGGGATTTTGATTTTTTTTCTTTCGAGGTAGATACATTCTGGGGACACTTGCCATGAAATATAGTCAAAATGGTGTTTCCCCTTAGTGCAGTGCCCAGGAAATATGACAAGGGACATTTTGGCAAGACTGGCTGGGGTGTTTTGGAGGCCGATGGCTGCTCCCAGTTCCCACATTCACCCATCTCCTGGATTCATCTCAGGCATTATTCACTGTTCGTCCAGGGTCCAGCAGGCCGGACAGATGATAAGCTTGAGACTGAAGGAGTCATGGTCTCAGCCTGTGCTATGGGTGTTGTTCTGTTGTCGCATCGAGGCTGCACAGCCTGGGTGTGGCCAGGCTGGGAGAGAGCCTGACTCAGCCTCCCCGTGGGGTTCCTTCCTCACAAAGCAGCACCAGCGCCCCCTGCACTGACTCTGCAGGGCTCCCCCAGCCCACTGCACACACAGGCGTCCCGCAGAGCCCTGCATCATATGCTGGTGAGTGGCCAGCGAAGGCAGGGAATATGCACACAAAGAGGAATAAGAAATGAACCAAAGATGGTAAGTTAATGTCCACAGCAAGACCTCCGATGTCATTCTTAATGTATACGGCTCTTTTAAAACACCGAGCTATTTGTTTATTTGTTCATTGTTTACCCTTCTTGGAAGACTGCCATGCACACAGAAGCACCAGCAGTGTCCCTGCACTCTGAGACCAGCTCCGGCACAGGGTCCACCCCAATAAACACTCTCCGCCTGTGGGAGCAGAGGAAATGATCTGCACCCCACATGCTGAAGACAAAATCGTCTCCAATATGCCCATCAACCATAAAGCTGAAACACGTGCGCCGATGAGCAGGGAAGACGGCAGGGGTGGGGAACCTCACTGGAATAGAACTGCTCCAAGTCCCCCTATGCACCCCTCTCAGCCACAGCCACTTCTTGATTAGAAGAGTAGGAAAAGTTAATTTGTAGAGATTTTTCCTCCCCTTCCCTGCCTCTATGAGCATCATCAATAATTTAGAGTAATTTTTCTTCTGATTAGTGCAAGTTATTTATAACAAAGTCATTATCCAAACAATTCACTACATTTGAGGGCATAGCATGTACTGAATGCCTAATTTTCCTTCCATGGAAACTACTGCACAGGTATCACTACCAGCACACATGAATCACGGGCCAACTTGCTCTTCAGAACTCTTGGTAGCCATTGCATGTAACCATGGGTTGCCCATAGACATTTCTCATCTGCACATATTGCCTCATAAGGAGTAATTTGGGGCTAACTCCAATATCTCCTAGCCATGAGTTCTGACCTAGCATAGTGCCCAGCACAGAAAAGATACTAAATGATAATTCAATAACTAAAAGAAGGAATTTGTCAATGTCATGATTTTGCCAAGAGCTACACTGGGCATTGGGACTTTGGGACTGGACATGACTCACTGTGGCTGCTGTTGTAGTAGGAGAGGGGAAGACGTATTCAGGCACAAGTGAAACACCTAGCAGGGTAGCTTGAGTTTCATAAGAAATATGAGAACATACAGTTGGCCCCCTGCATCCATGAGTTCCACATTTGTGTTAATCAGCTTCCAGTCCCTGGGACCAAATACCTGGGAAAATCAGCTTAAAAGAGGAAAGTTTTATTTTGGCTCACGGTTCCAGGAGTTTCAGTCCATAGTTAATTGTTTCCCTTACCCTGAACACAAGGTGAGGCAGAACATTCATTATGGCAGCAGGAATGCATGCAGAAGGAGGTTGCCCACCTCTTGGTGGCCAAGAAGCAAAGAAAAGGAGTCTGAGAGGGAGGAGCCAAGAGCAAGATGTGCTCACTAAGGGCACCTCCTTCATGACTGGCTCTTTTCAACTGTATCCTAACTCCTAAGTTTCCAGCACCTCCCAATAGTGCCTTCAAAGTAGGAAACCATCAATGCATTGATCCACTAATGAGTCCAGAGCCCTTGTGGTCCATCTAGGTTCCAAACCCCACACCTTTGAACATTGGAACCAAGCTTTCAACACTGAGCTCTTGGGGAACATTTCATATCCAAACTACAACAGCATTTATAGATGCAGCCAATCATGGGTCACATATATTAAAAAGTGCATCTATAACTGCACATATATGAACTTTTTTCCTACTTATTGTTCCCTAAAATCATAACATAACAGGTATGTACAAAGCATTTACATTATATTAGCTGTTATAAGTAAGCTATAGGTGATTTAAAGTTTACGAGAAGATGCCCATAGGTGGTACACAAATTCTACATCAGTTTTCATATGAGACTTGCGCACTCTGATTCTGGTACCTGCCAGGAGTCCTGGATCCGGTTCCCTGTGGATACCCAGGGCTGAATGTGCAGCATGGTACAAAGGAAAGGCCATGAGTGTTGTGAGAGCCATGTCTCACTGCTCTCTGCATTATTTTCAGTGAGAAATGTGTGCGCCATGTTCATAAATATCAGTTACGTGAGAAATAATCATAACGTGCAGTTACCAGTGAAAGCTCCTGGTCTCTAGTGTTTCCCAAAGCCTTATGTGCTCATAGGTGGGGCTTTGGGAAGGATCGCGGAGACATGACACTCATCATTAGGTTGCTCCACTAATGAGCTTGTAGCAAAATGTGTTGCTATGAGGTGGGACCTGGTTGGAAGATGCCAGTCGCTGGGGCCGTGGCCTGGAAGGATGTATCTCCCTCCCCGCTCCTTTCTCTCTGCTTTAGGGTCACCAAGTCATTCCGGCCTTGGAGTAGGCCAACTTTGGACTAAAAATGCCAGCCAAAATAAACCTCTCCTTTAAATTACAGGTGTCTGGTGTTGTGTCTCAGTGACAAAGAAAGTAGCTAAGAAGACCTGGCATTTGAGCAATGTTTATCTTTACTATTTCAAATACTATACTTTTATATCATAGGTATCATCTTTTAGAATAGTTTTGATTTACCAAAAATTTAAGAAGATAGTCTCCATACACCCCCACTCAGGGTTCTCCATCATTAACATCCAGAATACTTCGGTGCATTCATCACAATTAATGAACCAACATGTTGAGGCTGAGCGTGGTTTGGGGAGAACATCACAAAGGGAGCGTGATATGTTCAAACGTTGTGCCGAGGAGGCCCTGACATCAACATGACTTACTATCAATGTTGACCTTGACCACCTGGCTGATGTAGTTTGAGGCATGTTTCCCTGGGATAAAATTTCTCTTTTCTCTCCTTTTGCACACTGTGCTCTTTAGAAGGATGTCATCATGAACAGGCACCAGCTAGAGAGTGAAAGTCGCTGTTACAGTTTGTGTCTAGATTTTCCTCAAAGCCTCACACACTCATAGGTGGGCTTTCCAGAGCTGGCTGGGCCTAGGGTGTGTGCTACTGGGATTAAGGGTGTGTGGCACAAATTAATCTACTGATTGGAATTGGCATAGCTCTGGGTATGGCTGAATGGGTTTACTGAAGACAGAAGCCCCACGCCTGTGCATGGGTGGAACTACCCAAAAGGTTTGTAGCCTGAACAGGAAAAGGCAGGCTGCTTGCTGCTTTGATGCCTCCTGCCTGCTTTGCCATGGACTGTTTCTCCTTTGTCCACTGGAAGGTTTCTGTTGTACCCTGTACCTTTCACACAGCTTCATCAGTCTGTGCCTTCTGATATCTTCTTTGTCAGTTTTGAGCACTCCCTCATTTTTCAGAACCAGACGATAGTCCTGGCCCATCTTGTTTATTACTAGCCACAGTCTCAGAATGAGTCCTTGTCCCAGGGAGCCCTGGTGACTTATGCTGCAGATTAGAATTCAAAATCTCGATAAGGGAAAGGAGAAATGGAAGAAAGGAAAAGATTATATGTATGTAGGTTTACACATGTAAATGTATGTATGTATATGTGTGCAAGATAGATCATACTACTAATCTCTGTTAGTTCATCAAAAAGAACAGTTTGTGCTGTCCTTGTTTGATTGTTTGATCGTTTTTTATGCCTAGATCTCGTAACCTGAACAACTACTTCAAGATAACAATATAGAATGTATTAACTAGTATTGATTTCTTACTGTTGTTTTGCTTTGTTTTGAAATTCTGTATTATTTCTACTCTTTTTTCTGTTTTGCTTTTTAAAATAAAATTAAAAAATTTGAAATCTGGGTGCTTATCATTACTGGCGTGCGATTGTTTCCAGACTTTCTCAGCCAGCAATGTGAAAGAATATAGTTATATATACTAACCCCTGAGTTGGATAGATCTATAAATATTATAATGATAGCTACCTCTGTCTGCATACAGGCTAAAGATGAGTTCCTGCCGTTTCCAGCTGTAATCCATTACCATATAGATCCAGATGCAGAACCATTCTCCAGATGGACTTGGGTCCTCCCCCTTCCTTTCTGAAATTCTTAAGAGTAACTACAGGATGTTCTGGGAATGCAGTATTCTAATACAGAGATAAGCTGCCTGGGACAGGCTTTGCTCCTGCCCCTCTTAGTGAGCATGACATCTCGAGTTAGAGAGAAATGGCCTGGGGTACTCCAGGCTCTGTTCCTCTCCCCAGGAAGCAGGATGCTCCAAAGCTTTGCTCAGTGAGTCACACTGCTCTCGGTGTATCTAGACAGGGCAGAGTGCCTTTTGTGCCCTCACCTGTGACCCAAGTGGCCACACACTCAAGTCCCTATCTACTTCAGCAGTCTTCGTGAACCTCAAGGTTCTATTCCCCCTTGCCTCCTGTCTCTGAATAATAAATCCACTCCATAGACGTTGTGTGCAAGTACATTCTGTCTCAGTCGTCTCAAATAGATGGGTAACAAATGCATGGTGAATCAGCTTCCTGGTGGAAAATTCCAGGTTCCTAATATTGCTTACTTGAAATATCCCACTCCAGTGGAAAGCCCTAGTCCCCACCATCCAACATTAATTTAGCTAGTTATATGATTGGCTCACATGGAACAGCCTGATCTGTCAACTTCACTGGATCGGGAAAAGCCTAGTAGATTAGTACAGCTTGCTCCGGGGTGTGTCTTGATGGATCACAGAGGTGTGACTGAGTTCCATGTATGATCCCCTATCTCTTCCTCTCTGGCTCTTTTCCCCCACTTGGCTTCCCATCCACCATGAATTAGCAACTTTGCCCCACCACTCCTTTCCATCATGATATCTCTGCCTAACAGCCAGCTGACCATGGTCTGAAACTGTGAGCAAATTAAATCTCTCATGCCTTAAATTGTGGGTGTGGGGTACTATGTCGCAGTGATGAGAAAGCTAGCGCACATAGTAAGACTGTATTTCGCTTTGTTAGAAACTTCCCAACTGTCTTCCAAAGTGCCAGTACCACTTGTACTCCCGGTAGCAGTGGGGACAGGTCATGCTTCTCCATGTCCTCAGCAGCATTTGGGGTTGAAATGTTTCTGATTTCCATCATTCTGATGCATGTGTGGTGGTATATCACTGTTTTGGTTTCTAATCTTCTGAGGAGAAAATGATGTGGAGTATCTTTTATGTTATTTGCCACCCGTACATCTTTGTTTGCTGTCATTCTTTATGATCTTTTCTCTACTTTTTAAAGGGTTACTTTCCTTGCTTTTGAGTTCTTTGCATACGTATTTCTATCAAATATGTAGTTCCAAGTAACTCTCCCATCTGAGGCTTCTATTTGCATTACCTTAGTAGTTACTTACAAAGTAGAAGGATTTTTTTTTTTTGCCTTTAAAAGCATTTTATGGAGATCCAGAGCCAAGCCTTTCCCCATTAGTCGGCACCATCATGGACTATGGGGAGAGAGAACAAGCCCCAACCCACCAGAACCAGAGTCAAACGCAGGCCGCCACTGGCAGGGGCACAGCCAGATCCCAGCTCCTTCTGGCTCACAGGCTGGCCAACAAGAAATGCCAATCCCCCCCCTCCACCCATAAGGCACTGGCTGAACCAGAGAAACACAGGCTCTGATGATAGCTGTGAAGGTGAAATGCAATTGGATGCCTGTGGTGCTTTGGTGTTTCACTGACCTTGCAGGTCTAGGGCCAGTGGTCTGGTCATCTGTTCAAAAGATAGCAGTGCGCAGCATGGCATCTAGGAGGGGTCTCCTCCTGAGGGTGGAAGCCATTGTTGATTCCCTATAGTCTCCCTCTGAAGTCCTACATTGTTCGTTGTTTTGTTGGGTTGGGTTTTACTCTCTTTTGCTTTGTTTGATTGTGTTATACCTGGTGGCATGAGCAGCTATTTCAAAGATAATAAGATATATATGGTAGCCATTTTGAATTTACTATGGTCTTGTTTTGAAGTCCTTATTTTACACATTGTTTAGTTTTTATTGTTTCTGTTCTATCCTGTTCTGTTTGAGTTTTACTAAGTTCGAAGGTATCTGCAGCTTTTTTTGAAGACAAAAGGCATTATTGTAACTATTGTTGATTTTGTGAGGTTGTGAAGTCCTGTATCACTTACTCTGGTTTCTTCTGATTGGTTTTATTCTGTTTTATTTTCCTTGGTTTTATCCTCTTTAAAATAAAAAAAAATTTATTGACATATAAGATCCCCACAGAAAAGTAAACAAAAGTCTGCAACATGATTTTCTTTTTTTACCTCTTCCTCTTCTTCCTCTTCCTCCTTCTTCTTTCCCTCTCCTTTAAAGCAGAATTTTAAAATATTCACAAATTATAATATGCCAATTATTTTTTTACGAATCACTACTTTGGTTCTTTATCAAATAATCATAGACTCAAGGTCACGTATATGTACACGGTTTTCTTCTACAGGTTTTATGGAAACTTGCTTCATTTTTAGACCTGTGATATATCTGGAGTTAACTTTTGGGAAAGATGAGGTCTCCATCCAGATTCTTTTCTTAACACATGAGAACCAATTGTTCCAGCCCTGGGTATTGAAAAAACTATCCTTTCTTCATTAAATTGTCTTTGCTCCTTTGTCGAAGATCAGTTAACTATATTTATGTGGGTCTATTTCCGGGCTCTCTATTCGTTCCTTTGATCTGTACATCCACTCTTTCATCGTTACCCCTCTGTCTTGATTATTGTAGCTTTATAGTAGGGATTGAGGTTGAGTATTGCCAGCCCTTCTACTTTGTTCTTCTTTAGGATTATGTTGGATATTTTAGGTCTTTTCCTTTTGTTATAAAATTTAAAATCAGTTTGTCAATTTCTACAAAATAAGGAAGCATAAGTGAATGATTAGATAAATACATCAATGCATAGAGGAGGGGGACAAATCTATATGGAAGAGTTTTTCAAATATCTAAACACCCCACACTGTAGGAGGTGGGACCAAACTCCCATCACTTTAGGTGTGAGCAGTGCACACAACACATACAGAAACAGGGAGGCAAAAAACTGTCAAACCTGAAAAACACGGTCTCAGCCAGGTGATCGAGATTAACCCTGACAGCAGTAAGCAAGGCTGACGGCAGGTGCACACGGCAGCTGTGATGAGACAGGCACTCTGGTCTTCTTTCTAAAACCCACAGCCCCAGACTAACCACAAGGCAACAAAACATCAGACAAACCCAAACTGAAGGACCTTGTGAAAAATGCCTGACTAGTACTTCTAAAACTGTCAAGGTCATCAAAAACAAGGAAAGTCTGCAAAACTGCATCAGACTACAGGAGCCTGAGGAGACATGATCAAATATAATGTGTTATTCTGGGTGGGATCCTGAGACACAAGGAAAGACACTGGGGGAGACTAAGAGACGCCAAGTAATGTGTGGGCTTCGGTTAAAAATAATGCATCCATCCTACTCCATGGGTTGGGACAAATTAGTCTACTAACGTAGCTCGCTGACAGCAGGGGAAAGGAGGGACACTGACAGGGTACATGGGACTCTCTTACCATCTTTGCAAACTTTCTGTAAATCTAAAGTGAGTCTACCAAAAATAAGAGTGTGAAAATCCAGGGCTCAATTGCATGGCAGGCTAGGAGGGAGGAGCCCGTGTAGCTCAGGACGAGCTCACCTGGGGCTGTCACCCACCACTGGCCCAGATATGAACTGGGCACTTCCTGCCTGCCCCTCCCGCTGTGAAAGCTGAGCGGGCGTAGGTCACGTGACCTCAAGCCGAGAGTACTGAGGGACAGGGGAACACCCCACATGGGGTGCCTTTGCTCCCTTTCCAGGAAAGAGCAGCCCTGGATTTCTGAAATCTCTACACGGACGAACTTTCAGAAGAGTACTGGGCTTTCTTTTCAGTGCCAGTACAGGACACCTGTTCGGAAATCATGACCCAAATTGATCGTGTAGAAACCTTATGGTCACGTTCTTGTCAAATCCACACTGTTTGACTTTCTCCTAGGAGTTTCAGATAGGTCTAAGGCCCTCTTACCAGACACTGTCCTTCCCCTCCACTGCAGTCAAGGGTCCAGGGAAGGGGGAGCCCTCCAGCCACTAGGCACCTGCTGTGGGAATCACCTGCTGTGTGTACCCGCTTCTGCAAGGGGGGCGGCAGGGCCTCCCGGACTAGTTGCCACCTGCTCCCCCAGTGGGCAGGAGTTGTGCCGTGCCTGCTGTCATCTGCACGGGCAGACGTAATGGGCCTCCACCATTAGAAGGGCACCTCTGGGCTCAGGAGGAAGCCTCATTGTGGAAGGAGGAACTACCACCCTCTCCGGAGGCTGTCGAGGGACTATGTTGAAAGGAGAACAGAAGCACATATTGGGTCTCGGAAAAGTGAGGAATTCGGATGGAAGCGCCACGTTCTTCCGAAGGTCCAACCTTCTTTGGAGCTCATCTTTCGTCTGCGTGGAAGTCACGTGGTACACAAGCCCGGCACTTCTGCACGAAGCCACTTTCTCTGCGATGTTCTGCACCTGTCCAGCCTCCTTTAGCCTCTCTACCTTGCTCACAAATGTGCTCAGAATTTACAAGCAGAGGACCCAAAATTCTACCCTATGTATCTTGAAATCAGACATTGTTCAAATTGTTTCCACTTTGGCTAGTGGGAGCTATTTCACTTACCACCCGAGAGAGCCTTTGTAGGATTTTCTTTTTAAGTTTTGTATCTTGAGTACTTCCTTCCTTCCTGGCACTAATAGAGGCTGCAAGGTCACCTTGTATAGTCTCTGCTGTAGCCCCAGGACCACCCTTTTCTCCCAAGTGGCCCTGTTTGCTTTTGTTGGAGAGTAGTAGGAAGCAATAACTGAGCTCTAGCCATGCTGTTACTGGGGTGCCCTTGCTTCTAGCCACACCCCAGCCAACAGAGCAAGGAGAGATATGTGTGTA
>RJWT010028811.1:0-15107 GCA_004365215.1 Cuniculus paca | reverse complement strand
TTGAGAGCATGCTCATAGGTGAAAGGGTTCAGAGTCACATGGGTGAACATCATATTGTCTCCCTAAGGTAAGAAACTGGGGAAATTAGTGGGATCCAAAAATACAAAATAGAGGTTGTGAAGGTGAAAGGGGAGGAGATGTCTCCAGGGGTAGGCAATGGCCATTGTTAATCTATTATTCTGTTTTGAAGCCCTGTATTGTTCTCATGGTTCTGATTAGCTTGGTTTTATTGTTTAGTTATGTTTGATTTTATTATATTTGATGGCATGGACAGCTATTGCAAAAATAACAAAATGGATTATAGCAGCCATTATTGATTTCCTATTATCTTGTTCCAAAGCCTTTATTGCTTTATTTGGGTTTTTTTGACTGATTTTATTCTATTTTTCTTTGTTTGATTTGGTTATGTGTGAAGGTCTAAGCAGCTACTTTGAAGATAAGATGCATCATGGTAACCTCTGTTGTATTCCTGCAGTCTTGTTTTGAAGTCCTGTATTGCTTTCACTGTTCTCTTTTGATTGGCTTTATTCTATTCTGTTTTATTTGACTGTATTATACCTGAGGGCATGAGTAGTTGTGTTGAAGGTGACATGAGGCATTATGGTAGCCATTATTGATTTTCTTTCAATTCGTTTTGAAGTCTTGTATTATGTTCATTGTTTTGTTTTGATTGACTATTCTATTTTGTTTTGTTTGATTTTATTATGTCTGATGATATAAACAGCTGCTTTGAAGATAATAAGATGCATTATGGCAGCCACTGTGGTATTTCAACTGCCTTGTCTTGAAGTCCTGTATTGCTTTCATTGTTTTGTTTTGATTGTTTTTATTCTCTTCTGTTGTGTTTGATTTTATCATGCCTGATGGTATGGCAAGTTATTTTGAAGATAGCAAGGTGAAATGTGGTAACCACTGTTGTTTTATTTTTATTTTGTTTTGAAGTCTTGTATCACATTCTTTGTTTTGTTTTGATTGAATACTCTGTTTTATTTTGTATTTGTTTTATTCTCTTCCAAATAAAAAAAAATTTAAAAATTTAAAAAAAGAATAATCCTGGTCTCTTGGCTTTTGAGTGCTGTAAGATGACATCCAATTTAAATCTCTTTTGTCATGCAGTGAACCTGTTTAAATGGATGCTTGATGCACAACTTGCAAAGGTGTTATGCATTCTGAACATAAATTTCCTGAACACCTATCCTGGCCTTTCTCACATATTTCGCAGGTGAAAAGACCCCCTATTCATCAAGGTAGAATGACAAGATTCATCCCCTCAATTCCAGCCTGCATGGGGTTGTGGGATAACCTAGCTACTATGCAGGGAAGTGTGGTGAAAGGCACTGGCTCTGGGACGGAGGATCAGCCCTTTGTTCCCTCAGAAGAGTAAAAGAAGGTCCTTTCCATGAACTCTGCTGTGACCCATTCATTAAGGTGAGGGAAGAATTGATTTTCCTTGCCTCAAAAACAGGCATGTGCTTAGAGATCTTGTCATGTTGAGGTGTCCTGCTCTCAGATTGCTAGCCAGAGAAAAGATCTTCCCCATGGCTATTTGTCTGTGCCTGATAGTCATGTGCCTGCAATAGACTTCTCCAGAACCCAGGCAAAGGTATACATGAGACCAGATAAAATCCAGTAAACTCACTGGTGTTTGGCTCATGTCCTAAGGTCCCTACCAGAATGCAATCTTCTGTCCACCTGGCAGAGTCCTCTGGTGGTGACTTATGCGGGGAGTTGACAGCTTTCAGATAAAACGTCAAGCTGATATTGCAGAGTGGACAGTGAAGCATTAGTTCTCAGATTTGCCTGGATTCTGTGGTTCCCTTTCACCTACTAATCTTATTTACTCTTGTATGTCAACATTCTCTAGTGACCAAGTAAACACTTTTCCAAAATCACTTCAACCTTCAACTTTTTAGTTTATACCGCTTATGGTCTTTAGATACTGACACAGAAATAAAACAATATTATATAATTTTTCTTAGACTACTGATGTGTTGTAAGGTGAGTTGACTGAAAGTTTAATCATCCGTTCACCCATTGGTGAGGAAGACAGTCTGTTCCAGGGCAGAATTTCGTAATCCAAATATCTGGATTTTAGTCTTATGATGACTGCTCCAGAAATATTTCTGTCTTTTTTGCAAGCACCGTTTAATCTACTCAAAATCTGCCCACCAAGAAAGACAAAATATAGACTAACTCAGGTTAGTAATGTTTATGCAGCCAAAACAGGACATGTCCAATTCAGGCAATACTCCTATGCAGTCACCAGGCTTATATTTGGGCCACTCATTCCTCACACACAGCACACTGAATTACCCTGTATATTGGGGTAATTGTTTAGACTCTGAAATAAACACTTCCACTCCAATGGACTATGCTTCCCCGAGGATATCCCAAATGAGAAAAGCCTAGTCTATTCATAGTTTACAAGAATAATTCACTCTCATGTGAACAATACAAGCTTTTATTCCCATGAAAAATAACATATGGAAAAGTCAGTAATTTTTCTTTCTCCCTGAAGGCCTTCCCTGCTCTGAGGTACTAACAATCCATCTTAAATGCCTTGGCCATTATTGTGAAAAATCTAGTGCAGTGGTACCTTGGTTCACAAACTTAATTCATTCCATGATTCTGGATAAGATGGCCACATTCGTGTTTGTGCAGAAAATATGGCCACAGTTGTGTTCATCACCTGATTCAGGGTTCATGAATGGAAGCAAAATTTTGCTGAATGCTTCTATTTGCAAATCAAATTGTTCATGAACAAAAGTGTCCATGAACTAAGGTGTTATAGTATATGACTTTGTCTTGCCTAGGCAAGGAGGAATTTGGGCTAGCACAGACATTCATTTCTGGAACTACATCAATACAGCCAGTCAAGGATAGCATTCTATGATAGCAGTTACTTAGTTCTCTGCAACAGTATCCCAACTGGATTTGGGAATATATTTTCAATGCATTTTTATGAACAGAATTTTGCAATCCAAATATCTGGATTTTAGTCTTATGAGGCCTGATAAGCTTTTAGTTTCTAGTAATTTCCTCTATGATAGTTAGTAACAGTCCTATCCAGAGTCTTCAGATCTACTGCACATCCAAAAAGTTGGATTCTACAACTTGTATGTTCAAAGGTGTGTGTCTTGGTTACTTTTCTCTCATTGCTTGGACAAAATAGTTGACATGCAAAGTTAAAGGAGGAAAGGTTTATTTAGCTCACAAGTTCTAGAGGTTTCAGTCTATGATTCTGTGGCTCTGAGGCAAAGTGGCAAATGGCAGAGGGGCAACAGTTCATGGCGGTAGAAGACAGCAAAAAACAACAAGAGCAAATGGAGAAACCAAGCCTCTTTCCCTCCCTTATATTGTACACGAGTTACCTGCCCTAGGGCACATGTAGCACTCACATGGTCAATACTAGACAATGAACCAATTGCCAGATTCAGCTGCCTCCTAAAAGTTCATCCTCCTAAGACCACCTGAAGCTTTGGGGGGACATCCAGACACAAAGCATAACTGTATGAGAAATGAGCTCTCAACTGAGTAAAAACCTAAGAGTCTTCTAATCAGAGTTGCTACAATGGGAAGAATATTGATGGTCTTTGTCCACTGTTTGCCAAAAACAGATATTGGGGGCAGATTTTGATAGCCTTCTGTAGATAGGACCAGAACTAATAGTTTACAGAACACTGATGTAAAGTCCCTTGAATAGTGAATGAATGAAGCAATGAGATCACTCAATAATTGTGTCTGATCACCCACAAAAACATCAAAATGAAAAAATATCTTCTTACTAACCAATGTGACTTTAATCTGATTCTTGTATTTCTGTTATGTCTGTATTTCATAGGCTGCACTCTATCAGTAGATGTTCAGAAAGTCCACTCAAAAAGACACTCACTAGGCTTTAGAACCTGATAAAAGGGAAAGGAAGGATTATCAGAGGAAATATTGAACTTTATAGTTGGAACTTTTGGCTCACAGAAAGTCGAAGAGCCACAGAACCACATCAAGGCTGAGAGATCCATGACATTTGAAATCAGCAAGGAAAACATGGGATACTGCCTCCAGAGTGGCCTTCCACAGCCAAAGCTTGGTGAGTGATCTTGGTGCAGCACCTGCTACAACAGTCATGGAGCAAGAGCTGGCTGGTCACCATTGTAGGGAAGGACTAAGTGTTTGAACCTGGGTCCCAGAGCAGCCCCTTGGCTGCAAGCCACAGTCCACACACAACAAGTTCTCAGAGTGAATGAGGAAAGGACAACCACAGGAGATGGCCAAAAAGTGACACTCTGAGGAGCTAGAGTCAGTGAGCGGAGATCTGGCTCCTGAGGTCAGAGGCCAGGTTCAGCCTGAGTTACACAGGCCTAGAAGGTGACATTGGCACCCTGTTCTCTCTGTAACCCTATGATTGGGTGCCTGAATACAGCACCCTTCTGGTGGCAGAGGGTCATCTTAGACTTCCAGCATAAACAGCTAAGTCCAGGCTTGAGCTTTACTCCTTAATCCTAGGCTGGGGGAAAGAACCAAACGTTCAAAAACATAGAAACCTTTCTTTTATTATTCTTTACTTTATCATATTATTCTTAATTATTTTTTGTTTTTATACACTCCTACTTCTGTTTGTTTCCCTCCATTTCTGTCCTTGTATTTTCCTTTTTTTTCTGATATAAACGTGTTTGTGTATGCATGCTTTTCTTCCTCTCACTTTTTTTCTTTCAATATAGTTTATAAAGGGTAAGAGAACTTTTCCTGTTCTCTTATACTCCTCTTATATTTATCCACTTATTTTTGCTAGAGATTTCCTTCTCTTGTTTCTTACTTCTTTTCTCTTTCTTCTCCTCTATCTTCCTTGAACTTTTTCTCTAGTATTTATGTCAGTCATAGGCTCTTTTCCCATGCTCATTTCTTTCTTTTTTTTTTGACAGAGTCTCATTATGCAGTTCAGGCTAACCTGTGGCTCACTTTGTAGTCCAGGCTGGTCTCGAACTTGCAACTATCCTCCTGTCTCAGCCTCCTGAGTGCTAGGATTACAGGAGTGTACACCATGCCAGGCTCCCACACCCATTTCTCACTGTCAATTTCATACACAGTTTTCCCTGTTAGTAGACTTCTCAACACAAACCCTAAGAACCAGAGGAGCTCAGAATGAAGTATTTCAAGACCTAACAGCAAATAGAGAGGAAATTGGTGAAGTCAATGAACAAAGAGCAGCAAAAAAAAAGTCAGGAAAAGAAAAACAAAGGATTCACCAACAAGTAAAGAAGGCAATTACAGTAAATCACCAACACATCTCAGTAATATCTCTCAATGTTAATGGCTTTGACTCCCCAATTAAAAGACAAATTGGAAGACCAGATCAAATTTCAAACTTCAACAGACTGTTGCATCAACAAATTCATCTAATCCAAAAAATTTATAGACTAATAATTAAAGGATGGATAACAATGTTTCAAGCACCAGGATCTCAAAAACAAGCAAGGGTAGCAATCCTAATATCAGACATGGTAAACATCAAGCTAAAACTCATTAGATGAGAGAAAGAAGATTACTACATACTAGTTAAGGGAACAATTCAACAAGAAGAGATAATATTGATAAACTTATATGCACTGAATACTGGAGCATCTATTGTCATAAAGTCAAAGCTGATGAAATTAAAAGGCCTAATAAACATTAACACAATCATAGTAAGGGATTTTAACAGCCACTTTCACAAAGAAATAAATCAATTAAACAAACAGTATCAGAGCTGAACCACACACTTGATCAAATGGACTTAATAGATATATAAAGAGTATTTCATTCCACTGCAACACAGTATACATTATTTTCAGCAGCACGTGGTACTTTTTTCAAAATACATCACATACTAGTCCACAAAGGCTTCTTAAGTAAATATAAAAGAATTGAAATTACCCCATGTGTACTATCACACCACTGTACAATGAAAATAGAAATTGACAGAAAAAAATTTGGAAAAGGCAAAACCTCCTGAAAATTCAACAATATACTCTGAAATAACCAATAAGTCACAGAAGAAATCAAAGAAGACATCAAAGATTTTCTGGCATTTAATGACAATGACTGTGCAACTTACTTAAATCTCTTGGATGCTATGAACACAGTTTTAGGAGGAAAATTCATCACAATCAATGCTCACATTAGGAAAAAGACCAAATTCAAATGAATTATCTTATGAAAAATCTTAAAGTACTTGAAAAAGAATATCAAACCAGCCCAAATTGAAATTAAGGAGGGAAATTATAAAGATGAGACCAGAAGTTAATGAAATTGAGACTAAAAAATAGTAAAAAAAAAAAATCAATGAATCAAAGAGCTGGTTCTTTGAAAGAATGAATAAAACAGATAAGCCCCTAGCCAGACTCACAAGAGAAAAGATTCACATCAATGCAATTAGAAATGAAAGAGGTAAAATCACAACACTATCAAATAGTAACTACTTTGAAAAATTATACTCAAAAAATTAACAAATTTTGAAGAAATGGACAGATTCCTTGATACATACAAACTACCAAAACTAACCCAAGAAAACATAAATGTGCTTACCTACCCAATAACAAACAATGAAATTGTTACAGTAATAAACATTCTACCAACCAGAAAAAGCTCAGAACCTGATGGAGTCGTGCTAAATTCTACAAAACCTTTAAGAATATTGTATTACCAATCCTCTTTGAGTTTTCAAAGAAATTGAAAGTAATAGAGAATTCCCAAATTCACTTGTGGAACCTACTATCACCCTGATCCCAAAACAGGATGAAGATTCACCTAAAAAAATAAAACTATAAGTCAATCTCCTCAATGAGCACAGAGGCAAAAATCCTCAAAAACATGTTAGCAAATAGAATGTAGCACATTATCACAAAGATCGTGCATTATCAAGTGGGTTTCCTCCCAGAGATGCAAGGATGGCTTGATATACATAAGTCAATAAATGTAATACATTCCAGTACAAAAAAAAAACAAAGAACAAGAATTTGCCAGCTATTCCTCAGACAGAAAAATAATATCTAGAATATACCAAGAACTCAAAAAAATTAAAACACCTAAAATTAAAGACCCAATCAAAAAATGGGCAAGAGAAATAAATAGACACTTCACAAAGAAAGAAATATAAATGTCAACAAACATGAAAAAATGCTCAATGTCTCTGATTAGAGAAATGCAAATTAAACAATGCTAAGATTTCATCCTATTCCAGAAAGAATGGCAATCATGAAGAAATCAAACAAGAACAAATATTGATAAGGCTGTGGTGAAAAAGGAACCCTCCTGCATTGTCAGCAGGGAATACAAACTATTACAACCATTATGAAAATCAATACGGAGAGTTCTCAAAGAACTGAAATGAGAAATTGCATATGATCCAGCTATTCCCATGCTAGGGATCTTCTCCAAAGAGCTTAAGTCATCAAACTAAAGCAACACATGCACACCAGTGTTTACAGCAGCACAATTCATAATAGCCTAAATCCTGGAAATAGCCTTGAAATAGACAGTTTGATAAAGAAAATATGGTATCAGCTGGGTGTGATGGTGCACTCCTGTAATCCCAGCACTCAGGAGGCTGAGGTTGGAGGATCATTGCAAGTTAGAGACCAGTCTGGGTTACAAAGTGAGCTCAAGGCCAGTCCAAACTGCGTAATGAGACTGTCTCAAAAAGACAAAAGGAAAGAAAGAAAGAAAGAAAGAAAGAAAGAAAGAAAGAAAGAAAGAAAGAAAGAAAGAAAGAAAGAAAGAAAATGGTATCTACATGTAATGGAATGCTACTCAGCTATAAAGAATGACAAATTTGATACATTTGTAGGAAAATGAATGTACCTGGAAAACATAATATTGAGTGAAATAAACCCGATACAGAAGCTTAAATACCAAATGGTATCTCTCATTTGAATGAGACAAAGTACAAATGAAGAAAATGGTAAAGGGTGAATAGAAGGGGACAAGGGGATGGATCTCTTGAAATAGGGAAGTAGACCAAGGGAACAAAGGCAAGAGGTGGGGGGAGGGGGTAGAGGAAATGAATAGAATAATGATACATCACATTCAGGAACCCAATAATCTCAATTAATGTAAGCATGTGTGCCCTAACATGAGCTGAGGTCAATAATATCAACAAGAATAAAAATGGGATAGAACTGGAGAAGGAAGAAGGCAGGGGAGGGGAAGGGGACTTAAAAAAAAAAAAAGAAACAAACTGCATTATGTACATATGAACACTCCCTAAGATGACTATAAACTGCATGAACTGAAAACATGTATTAATAAAATAATTTTTTTAAAAAATCACAAAGAAGCAAACAATTCGAAATGAACAAAGCTGTACTGGAGCTTATGCTTCAGCATGTGGGAGATAGTATGCGGGATAGAATTCCACCTTGGTTACTTATAGATGGGTCAAGCAAAGTTTTCATATTTTAGCTACTGACCTTATTCAGGCACACAGACAGTTTTGTGCACAGTTCAGGATTTCTGCACACGTCTCCTCTGATCTTTACTCTTGGCCCTGAGTTCTGCCTTTGGCACAGTGCTCACAGGCATTGTGCCCATTTAATCCGCATTTGCAAAAAGACAGTGGAGAGCTCACTACTGCCACCCAGGGAGGTCGCAGGCATTCTGCACCTGTGGAAGCTGTGGGAAAGTCCCTTTCTAAGCTTTGAAGGAAGTAGATCATGTACATAGGGTTCTTGTAGGAGGCAGATCCACAAGAGTTAGCTTTTAACAAAAGACAAAACATGGGTGGGAAATCAGGAGTATTTTATTCTGTCTTATTCTTCCATAAAAAGGTTTTTTCTTCAATCTTAAGGACTCATGGGTGAAGGTCTCTGTCTTCTATGGCTTCTCTTCTTGCTGACTAAAAACACTGACCCTCTGGTTTACGAAGACATAAAAATCTTTCACTAATCTAGTGACTGGTGTGGGCTCAGTTCCTCTCCCAACATTGTAGGCTGAAATCCCTAATGAATATTAATTTGGCATGGAATTACTGTACTCTAGAGACACAAACTTTACCAAAAGACTAAAAATTCAGAGATTAAAGCATAGTAATAGTAAAATAGCTAACAGGGGTCCCAGAAAGGGCAGGACAAGACTATACCAGGCAAAGTATCCCTTACTGTGTTGCAAAAATGTTGGACAATGTTACTTTGCTCACCAAAAGCATGAAGCCACCTGGCCTGATAATATATCACATTTACCTCACTTTGTCCTGTGGAACTTATCCAATTACAGCAGAAAGTATTAACAATAACACATCCACCACTCTGGTCTGCCAGGATGTAATTTAATGTCATATAGCTGTCAAAGACCACATTTGCTAAGAATGTAAGAGAAAACTGAAGTCTCCTGACAGCCTAGTGGTGTTTAAGGTGATTGTTTCAATTGTCACAGTAAGATCTTATAGCATGGCTTCATGATAAGCAAGTCCTTCCCGCAATGCAACCCCTTTGCAGTCCCTATGCCTGCCATGATAAGGCCTTTGGCCCTTTTATTACAGTGTGAAGAAGTATGGGGGATCTGGAGAGTATAAAGACTCCTTGGGAGCAAGATTTTGCAGAATGCAATCACAGATCACCACTACAGAATATTGGCAAAATCACAGACTAATGCCTCCTTTAAGAAGTAGGGTAGTTTAACCAGGTGGGCATTTTCAGAGAGGCTATGTAACCAGGCCCTGCTCTGGGATGTGCACATGGAAAAATCAGCTGAATTATTCCTAACCTCTAGAAGAGCATGGCCTTACTAATGATCCATGAACTCCCATAATGAAGTTTAAGTTAGCCGTTCCCAGACTTTTGGTAAGATTTAGTGAGTACATGTCTCCAAGTGATGCATGTAGCCACATCACTCTCAGTTTTGTTCCTGGACAAATGTACATTTGATTAGGTGTACATTTGGTAGAGGTCAAATGTATCTTGGAGAAATTCACTTGGTGTTTGAGCAAATGGAATGACCCAGATTGATTACCTATCTACCCTTATTAGTCTGAGCATTTCTGACACAATTTATACATTTGTCATGAGGTTAAAAAAAAAACTTTAATACTCATGTTTGTGTCACACTTTAGATCAGGTGTAGGCACAAGTTTTCAGCTCAGTCCCAGGCTATTATTTGATTTTAAAAGTCTTCCTCAGTGCTTCCCAGAGAACTGTTACTACGAAATCCTAGATATTTGCTCCAGTGAACTCAAGTCTATCCTCTTCTTTTCTAGGTTTATGTTTAAGGGTCCAGCAGTTAATATTGTTGTTTCCTCTTATTGTTTTTATTTATGTTGTCTATAGCATTGTTCTGCTGTTAACCTCTAGTTATGTTAGCCAGAATATCAAACAGGAATATAAAAACTTAGGTATAGGATAGGGAAGTTTATATCCAGCAAGGACAGAAAAGTGTCTCCAAAGGGACTGGGAGATACATAAAGTGACAGAAGGTAATGAGTTGTCCAAGTACAGGCCAGTGGTCTTTCACAGGACTTATATTTTTAGGCTTGTTGGCCTGTATAGTTACTTGAGATTAAGCAGTTTGCAGATGTGTAAGGACTCTTTCAAGGGATTCTGTATGTATGAAGAAAAAAGTGTTGCTCAGGAGAAGTGGTAACCATCAATCACACCCTCCTGTTTTGCAGCAGTGTGAGTTGCCATGATCACCTTCTTTGATTCAGACCACCGGTCTTCAGAATGCCCTCCTTTCCAGGTTTGAGTAGGACAGTTTACCAAGTGTATGGAAGAAAAGTTTTGATGTGCTTTATCTGGGAATTATATAAGTTTATATTACTTTTTGTACTTTAATCACTTATATATTTTAAAGCATGATAGGGCTCCTCATTATTTAAAAGTCACAAGAGAAGAATGCTTGCCATACATTATCAAAAACGGACTTCATTTCAATCCCATTCTGGTGTGGTCCAAATGCAGATGAGGGTAATGGAAAACATCTTAATCTTGGGTCTCTTGGTAGAATTTAGTAGGTGTTCTTTGATGGTCTCATTCATGATTTCAACCTTTCCCAAAGACTGTCAGTGCCATAAGGCATATAGTGGGTACCTAATACCTAGGTCAATTGCCAGTTCTTGAGTGATTTTGACTACAAAAGACTCATTATCTACCTTGAGAGATAAGGAAGGTCAAACCTAGGGCTTGCGCCCTTTCAATAATCACTTATTAGACACTTTAGTTGCTCATTCTGTGTGGATAGGAAAGATTTCAACCCATCCTATAGAAACGTCTATAAACGTTGAAGAGATAATCTTCATTGTAGTCAGTTTTTGCAAGGAAAATGATTTAATACAGGACACGATTTATAGTATTATTTTGTAATAGTCACCCAAAGAAACAAACATGCAAAGCACAAGAAATTTGTCCGCACACTAAACACCCCAAAAAATTCAGCTGAGGGCCTGAATCCCATGGCAACATCCTGCGTGAGTCCAGCTGAAGACCTAGAGCCTGTGATGATCTCATGCAAGTCTGTTTCATGGATCTGTGCTGAGAAGGCCCAAAGGTCAGTGGTGAAAACCAGAAAGCTTGTGCCAGTGGGATGAAGGATCTGTGCCAGTAGGTTGAGGGATCTGCACTGGAGCCAGAAAGTGATGCTCAAAGTGAAGACCAGGGCTCCCCTAAAAAATACCACAGCCATCCTCAGCTATAACTAGGTCCCAAGCTCCTCCAAAGATCAGAACAGCTGAGTTCATATCAGAAAGCCAACGTGACAAACTTCTCCAGGACACTGAACAGCACACCATCTTCCCCTCTGGCGCCAAAAAGCATTGCTCAAAATAAGGGCCAGAGCTCTCCCAAAGTGAACCACAGCCATTCTCAGCAACCACAGGTCCCAAGCTCCTCTCACCATGAGAACAGCCAAGTTCATATCGAAGCTCAATAAGTTCCTCCAGGAGAACCCACAGCAACAGGAGAACCAACCACACTCACTAGAACCAACAACCACCCAGGAGAACCAACACCACCACGAAGAATCAACAACACCACAGAGAACTCACTTACCGCTTCCTCTCCATTCTCCTTTTTATCTTGGCAACAACCCTCAGGAAGACCATCCACACTCAGCACCACGCTGATTCAGTTCAACTGCTATTAGAAGTTGATCACTGTAATCAATCCACCACAAACTTCAATCCATTTTAGGAGGCATCGGAGTAAAATCCGCCAGACCTCCCCTGGCAGTAGACTCTCTGATACTGGGCAGAGCAAGTTAAGGCAGGAGGAATACGATAGGACTAAGGGTTGTTTCTAAGGCATAGCTCACAATTTGCAGCTATTTTTTAAATTGCTCTTTCAAGCCTCTTTTCCATGAAGCTATAAAGTACAGGTGAAATAGAAAATCAAGTCCCTAATGCAGTCCCTCAACAATCTTCCATTGGTTGGCCTTTTGGAGGAAGATTCAACATTATTCATGCACTGGCCAGCGGAGTTTTTAAGGTATCTTTTACTTTTAGCTTCTGTTTTCCTGGTCAAGAATACTGTGGGCTACTTTGTTCCAGGGCCTGGCTTATCAATGTGGCCAAAGTTCTCTCCTGATTTTGTTGTCCAGGCCACTTGCTTGGTGGCTTTGTTTGGCCCGATTGTCTTCCTGGCTGATGGGTTATCTTACTGATGACCTTTACAGTGGATGACAGTCGCCTCTTGGGGAAACATCACTGCATCTAGAACTAATACTATCTCTTTGTTTTGTTACAGAATTTTCAGCTGTTGGTAGTTCCTTTTCTTCCCAGATGGCTATGTGGGTATGTATCACCAAAAGTCCATAATTAGGCTATAAACATTTAGTGTTTTACCTTGCTAAAACTGTAAGGCTGTGATTAAGAAAGTACATTCAGCCTTCTGGGGTGAAGTATGTGCCAGAAGTGCCTTCATCTTTATGATTTTTTAATTTTTATTTTTATTAGTACATGTTTGCAATACGTAATGATTGCATTCATCAAGGGGAGTTGGTACAGGTACACATCATATCTTAACTCTTTTTACAAGCCCTTCTCCTGCCCTCCCTCCCCGCTCCATCTCTTGGTCCTCTTCCCATTTGCAAAAGAGCTATCCTTCTATTTTCTATTATCTATCTTTTATCTTATTTAATTTATACTTTGGACTTCTCATAAGAAAAACCATGTGATGTGTAAACTTATGTGTCTAATTTATTTCACTTAACACAATTTTTTGGAAGCAAAATGGAGTTTAGATATTAGGAAATAAGAAGAACTTTTCAAATGGAAAGGAGAGCAAGAGATGTGGGAGGCTAGCTGGGCATGATTGCACATGCCTGTAATCCTTGCACTCAGGAGGCTGAGACAAGAGAATTCATGAGTCTGAGACCAACATAGGCTGCAAAGTGAGTTGAAGACCTTGTCTCAAAAAACAAAAACAAAACAAATAAATAAATAAAAATGGAGGAGGAGGGAAGAAAAGGGTAAAGAATTTAAAGAAAAAAAGAATTAAAAAACAGGAAATAGAGCTTTTGTAAAGGAGGAAGGGAAGAAGGGTTGGAGAAGGGGGAGAGAAGGGGCCAAAAAAATTAAGGTGTGCTATTTACCTGTAGAAATCCCCCATGATGAATGTGATCATGTACTACAAACAGGTACTAATTTAAAAAAAATAAAGTTACAAAGGAGATTATGGTTCTTACTATGGTATAATGAGCTTTTCAGATTCCACCTTCCACAAAATTGATGCCACCCACAAACCATTTAGCTTCTATATTTTCTTAACTTGTTACTATAAATGTTGACTTGTTAGTGTAAAACTTGTTTCATTGTAGTTCTTCCATGTATTGGACAGGGCTATTTTGAAGGGTCAGGCCTGAGAGAAAAGATTTACTGAATTGTGTCTGCACACTGACACTATCATTACTTCTGTTGTAGGAGGGTGACAGGATTTAGAATATGACAGGTCTTCAGTGTGAGATGAGATGTATGTAATAGCTGGGCTTCATAGTACATTCATCTGCCAGTGAGTGGCATCCATTCATTTACTGGATGGTTTGCACTTGATGGAGCATCTAGACCTCCAGGGGCTTCCTAACTAGAAGAGCTGTAGCAGTTACCACCTTCAGATAAGAAGCCTTTTTGGGCAACGGGAATCAGCTATTTCAAAACTTAAGTAACTGGCCAGGGGACTGGTCCAAGCTTTTGGGTTATAACCCCAAGGGCAATTCTTATTTTTCACATGCATGCAGAGTAAAAGAATTTCTAGGTCAGGAAGTCTCAGTGAAGGGGCCTGGCTTAACTCAGTTTTGAGGACTTTGAGTGCCTGATGGCAGACTTTGTCCCAGTGGAGAAAGGGTACCCTTTCATCCCTCTTTAAAGCTTCATAGAGCAATTTTCCCATTAACCCAAAGTTGAGAATCCAGATTCTGCAGAAACCTGCTATTCTCAGAAAACATCAAACCTATCTTTTAGTTTGGAAAGAGGGTAACAAAATGACAGTTTATTTTGATCTATGACTACAATTCGGATCCTTAGTGTACAACTCTAGGCATTGTATTTGTAAGAAAATGTGGAATTTAGAAATGAAGACTCTAATCTCCCTGCTCTGTCAGCAAAATTAGAATTGTGATATTATCATCTGAATTTTGATGGGTGGTACTAGCAAGGAATAGAATGGCTACATATTGCACCAGTATCCTCTTTAGAGTCAGTTCTTTCAACTCCTTAGCTGAAGCACTGCCAAAAACAGAGGTTGCCCTTAACTCCCTAAAGAAGCTGTGAGATGTACTGGAGAGCTTCCTATGAGTTCAAACCATGTGATTCAAAGACACATGTGCTGTGCTTGGTCCAAAATGACAAACATAAAAGAAAGCATCTTTTAGATCTAGGAACTTTAAAGTATTCAGTGTTCACAGGATGTAGGTGAGCAGGGTGTGAGGATTAGATACCCTAGGATATACAGGGATTACTGCTTCATTCACTACACAGAGATCCTGAACAAATCAATACTCCCTGTAGGCTTTTTTCTTTTTCCTGTTTGCAGATAGTAACACTGCAAGAAGACTGGCAAGGTCTAACGATCCTGAGTTTAAGAAACCTCTGTAGCGAGGCTGGATTTCTCTCCAAACTTCAGGCATGGGAATAAGGGTAGTGCCTTCTCCCA
>RJWT010028810.1:0-15103 GCA_004365215.1 Cuniculus paca | reverse complement strand
TATGTTTTGAAAACCTGTGTAGCTTTCTGTGTTCTGTTTTGAAATGCTGTATTGTGTTTGACTCTATTCTGTTTTCTTTTGCTTTTTTTTGTTCTGTTTTGTTTTGTTCTATTCTCTTTAAAATAAAAAAAAAAGAAACATACATTTTTATTTTCAAATGCCAGTTTCAGTAACTTAATCTAAGCAACAAAAATAATAAGGCTTTAAGAAACAGACTCACAAATAAAGAATTTCCACTCTTTCTGTCCTCCTTATGAATAAAATATTTTTTCTACCAAATAGACTGTGTGTGTGCCTCACAGAAAGGAATAGCCATACTTATAACAGATGCTCTCTCTCAAAGTACCTTTGTCCCCCAAATCCCAAAAGTATCATTTGACCTCTTCATGGTTTTCTTATTTCTTCTCACTCACTAATGGACTAATGGAGTGTCTACTTTCTAAGATCTCATTTATGAAGGTGAGCATAACATCTTATGGGAAAATGACATTTTGTAATCACAAATAGATTTCATAGTATATGATAAGAAATGCATTGGAGAATTTAGGAATAATAAAATGACTTCATAGAGAGCCTTATTTTGATGTTAGTATTTGAATTCTAGTTAAAAGAAAAATTTGCATGTCTATCCCAAAATAAGTAAGGTTGGGCACAAATGCGAATTGAATTCCTGAAACATATTTTAATCAGATTTAAATTTTTTTTTTGTCCTGGGGATTAAACTCATGACCTTATGCATGCCATCAGGCACTTGTGCCACTGAGCTAAATCCCCAGAAGATTTAATATTTTGATTAGATGCATGCCATATGAATTGATGAACCTCAAAGATATTTTATATTATCTATTTATGTGAGTTTACTCCTATAATATTTATATAAAGTGAGATGGGTATGAGATTATCACTTTTACTCTTAAATTTTTCTGTAAAGTTCACATTATTTTAAAGGCAATAGTCTAACTTGGAAGTTACATGGTGCTAACTCTAGTGAACATGTTGTTAGATATATTAGTTAAGGTTCTCAGCCTTATAAATCATTGAAAACATAGTTAAAAACTAAAAAAAAGCAGTCCCAGGCAGCTTTTGGAAAGGTAATATTATGGGAATATATTGAGTCATGTTAAAGAATTCAAGCAGTAGGTGAATAAGAATAAAGATCAAGAAAGTGGTTTCATAGATTTCTACCTAAAATACTACAGTTAAACTGATTCAGTTCTAATGATTTCAGTAACTGAACCCCAGTTATGAATGTACAATTTCTGACAAAAAATAATCTGATATAGAAAGTTGGGCTAAATTGCCCTTTTAAGCATAAGACACATTTTTGCACTGCAATTTTGCATGTTAGTGGAACAGAGCCAATTTTTAACAAGTCAAGTTCCCAAAGAATGACGGTCAGGATAAGCTTAGAAGATCTTCTAAAAGCTGGAGACCATACATTCCACAATGAGGCTTATGGTGAATACCAAGAAGTAAGATATCATATAAATCTGAAATTCTGTCTTTGAATTCTTTACAATGTAGGTGGCAGCACAGTAGTAATAAGACTCAAGGAAAGATAATTAAGTATATTATTCCATTAATAATTTAATGAAATGAAGTAATAGATATGCCAAAGAACAGTATACTTTGCTGATCTGTAAGTTGTGCAGAGGTAACAGGTAACAAACCACTATAGAAAGGTTATGAAGGCTTTCTAGTTGTCGTAACTTATTTATTTTATTTTCTTTTTAAATTGGAATCCTTCAAAAAGTGGGTATTTGTCCAGAAAACATTTTAGGTGGAAAAAGTTCTGGTAGATATAAAAGCGTAACTCCTTTTCCTTGGTAAAACAACAAAATTGTGGGTGGAGGCTATTAAACCTGGAGACTGTCTTATAAATAGCTTTATAGATTGTACTGTGTGTTGTCTTCTAAGTGGGGTAAAGCCATGGATATGTTTGATTTTATATACCTGGAAAATGAAAAACAAAACAAAACAAAAAAAAGAATTCAGGACAATTGTTCTTTTTGTGAGAAATGTCTTTTCAATTTTATATATGAGATATTTCTTCATGGGCAAAATAAAATGGAGAATGGATATTGATGATAGCAATTTGATATTTAAAAACACTGGCTTTCATTTTGTTTAAATTATGTTTATTTTGTCAGATGGCTGTTTATTCTCGCTTGTGACATTTTGTCTGGAAATAGAGAATCTGTTTTATTTTATAACATTGTGTGTTTTTCAATGTAATAGAGGTTTGTTTCATGTGGGTTGTTGCATATTAATGTGTGTTATACCCCGAAATATTTATTTCCAAATAAAGTAATATGAAAATTAGATGATAGTTTGCCAGGCAACATCATCTTCAATATTTCTGCCAGGTAACAACATTTGGCTCCGCGTATAGCACTTTGCTAAGCTGGAACTCAGAAAGAAATAAAATCCTCCATAATTCTAAAGTCACATTCATGTGTAGAAATCTATTCCCAATGGAAGAGAGAATATTGTGTGCTCTCTCAGGAAATGTTTTAACTGCTCCTAAAAGTACATTCATAGACCAAAATCTATTATGGGTAAGAAATTATAGATACATCTAAAGTTCATAAAGAAATGATTTTATAAACTTCTTATTTTAGAAATAAACATTTGATTCTAGAATTCAGAACACCACACATGTTTACCAATTTTAAGAAATATCGTACTAAAGGAATTATAAAAACTATTGCTACTAGAACAAACTAGTTTCTTCCAAATTAGTTTGTTTTTGCTACTAGTTTCCAAAAAGGTATTTGGTCGCAATGTTGGACTTTGTAAAAGTTTTGGTATAAAACAAGAATCCAAATGAATTACAAGACTCTGTAGAAAGGGTTTGTTTCTAAGTCTAGACGATTGCACCCAGTTGACAGTGGGCAGAAACGTGAAGGGTTGTACAAATGCACAGTGTGGTAGCATTCTGGAGTTACTGCATAAATTCTGTCAGTGGAGTAGGCAGGCACCTTGACATACCACCTTCTCTATTCCAACAAAAAACATATTCTGCATACCAGAAGGCCTTTCACAGAACTTATAAAAAGCATCTTGGATATTTGAATACTATTATTTTCATAGCTATAATGGACAGTTTAATGCTCTTCCAAATGAGTTATCTCCGGCTGCTGACTAAACTTCCCTTTTTGAGCAAAAATATCTGAAAATTGTTGACTGTGATAGACAAAGCAAATGACTGAGTTCTGCATCCCCTGAGAAACACTTTCGACTTCCATTTGGATATACACCATGTTTCTTTTGTCTTGTCACTAAGATACTCTCCATACAATCAAATCTAACGTTGCCTCATGGCATCAAATACTTAAATGATTACTGCAGGATCATTTTTCCTCGAATAAATAACTTGAGGTTTTTATCATCCTTCAAAAGTATTATAGCCTCTGAGTAGAACTCCAAATGAGATGGAGTTTATCCTAGAGCACTCAGCCTTTGGGTTCTGTGTCATTGTTACCACTTTGGAACATTTCTTTCGTTCTGAGATCACATTAGTGTCCTCTTGACAGCTCTCTGTGGAGAGCATTATCAAGGAGGGATAGAAATCTCTTTCTGGAGACAGTAAATGACTTTTAGCAGCTTTAAGGACTGGTTTACTGGTGGTACTTATGATCCCACTATAATAGAAATCAAGGCCTTCAATTTAACTTGGTTCTTAAGGTTTTGGAAAATCTAATATAATAATGCAATTAGGTGTTTCTTCAGAAAGTAAAAAGTTTTCTACAAAGAGTTATGGAAAGAAAATATTTGTGAAAGCTAAACCACAGGTGTGTTTTAAAAATCACTCAGGAAAATGAATAAGCTAAATGTTAGGGAATAATTTTGGATTTTAATGAGAAAAATTTTCTTTAGTGTTTTCCTTTCACCTATGTGCACAATAACTTGTTTTAAAGCATTATTTCCCAAATGCTTAATAAATTTTTCAAAATATTAAAAATCCTTCTGTTCCTCATATTTCCCATTAAATTCATAATGTGATATGGTTACAGCATTCTTATAAAGCGCTAAGAGATCCAAATTACAATTTCATAAAACAATTAATTTCCACCTTTTTGCTTCCATATTTTAAATGCAAACTAACTAAGTAGTGTTGAATATATTATGTAAACTTTCATACAAATTTCATATTTTGCTGTTTTTAAGGAACAAAGAAATTTCTCTACATATTTTTCTAATCATGTGGCAAACGTTAATTGACAATATTTGGAAAGATGCATGTGGAACTTATTTGCCAGCTATTGAATTAAAATATTTTTCAATCAGTGAATAAAAATGCTTAGGGTTTGACTTAGTATTGAGTTTTCATTTCTTAATCACCTTGTATCAAGAATAACTTCATCATATTTGCTTCATCATATATGTCAAGATTTAGATTTTTCCAAGACGTTTCCCTCTATAATTAATAACATAATTAGTAAAAGGCTATTTTCTAGGAAATGCATATTCTTTTGCATATGAGTTAAAGATACATTTTGATACTTTCTTCCAGTCTGATGTATTTATAATTCAGATTTCCTAATTAATCTTATATATAGATACTTGGGTGTTTATAAAGCATTCAGCTGACATAGAGTTCATCTATTATTTCTGTTTGGAAGTCAAAGATTTGAGATATTCATTTGTTGTCTGACAGTCATCACCATTCCTTGAATTTCCAAAGCTTTCCAAGTGGTTTCCTCAAGGACGGCTATCATGTCTGAGCTGCTGCAATGACAGATGGGATATAACATGTCATGTGATGAATAACTCTGGAGCCATAGTACTTAATCCTTCTAATACTAATAGCTGTATTATCATAGAGATTTATGAGAATGTCAGTTTCAAGTTCCCAGTTCCATTCATGGGTTTTTAAAACTTCAGCTGCAAAAAACATGCATCCATCCCATTAATTCTAATTATCATGGTTCATCTTCTCAGCAGTTTTGCACTCCGGAACCTTTCAGTGCAAATTAACGTACCAAAAAAGTGTATTAATTAATATTTGTAGCTTTTAATTTCTGCAAGAGTGTTGTCTGGAAGCAGCTGGCAGTACAGGGCCGCTGCTATTGAATCTTTGCCAAACAAGTGCAGATGTAATTTTGTTATCTCTTGCTTAGTCATTTACGCAAATTAATTTGAACAATTAGCCTTTTACTGGTCCTTCATGAATCATGCAAAAGGGATCTGCCAAAAATTGCTAGTTGACAGAAAAGAATTGGTTAATGCTGTGCATTTTGTGGGTAGGTAATGCAAAGGGAAATTCAGCATTATTATAGACTAGACAATTTCCTAAATATTCTGTTGGTAAGATTTACTTAGCACTTGTGAACAAACTTGAGAATCCCCTTAATGGAGAATTAAACTGCATAGTAGTTCACGCTCTGTTCACAATGTTCAAATCCTTCATGGCATATCCAACTCAAATACATTTTAATCAAATACATGTGTAGTGAAGAAAACTTTAAGAAATAGAAGTTAATCAACTAATATTTACTGTTTTAGGTCACAATCCTTAATTTCATCTACTAAATATTTGTGTTTTTATTTGTGTACTTAATTATCATATGTTAGACATATTACACCTTTTCAGCCTCATTAGATAGCATTTCTAATATTCTAACCTTCTAAGAAATTAGAGCACAAAAATAGTTTAAAATAGTTAAATACTTAGTTGCTAATATTTTAAAGACCTGAGTTAAAAAAAAAGTCTCAGGTTATAGACCCATATCTTAATTTTCCTCCAAGTAGTAGGGATCTGTTTTTGATGTCTACACGAATTCACCAGTCTCATAAAGAATGACAACTATGAATTCATAAAGTAATAACTGGAAATATTTCAATTCTCCTTGGAACTGCTGGGAACTATCTGTGATTTTAAGATTTTTCTTAATTTCAGTCTTTTTCGTTGTCATTTTTAATCACAGGTGCTAAGTATTATTCAATTAATTTCACTTACAGGTGGTTGCATGCTATTAAAATGTGAAATTAAAGCTTAGAGAAAATGTTTTATATGGATTTAGTTTAGAAAAGTCTCAAGAAATCTTTTAAGTACACCAAAGTATACTGAGCATTATACATTGATGTATTTTAATTGCATGTATATATGATCATACATATATGTTTACAGTTGCCAACATTGTATGACTTACCTTCTTCTTCATTCTTGACTATGTAGAAAATTATTAATTTTAGTTTACAGTTTTCAGATAAAAGAATTTAAAAATAAAGGACCTGATCATTTTGGTGCTTATCTCAGCATAAATATATCTTAAATATGAATCTTTTTGAGATAATGAATCATCTACTGCGGAATGTTTTTTAAGTCCTAATTACTGATCAGTATATAGCTAATAAATCAGTGTAATTATACAGATCAAAACAATCAAGAATACCTAAAACTGCCCAGCAATTGCCTTTCAATTGATTTTTGGCTGTGGGATGAAATACATTTTCCAGAATATAATTTCTGCAAATATCTTCTCCATGGAAAATTTAAGGGGAATATTTCAGCCATTTTTAAATTGTAATTAGTATGAAACCTTTGTCTCTCTACTTGTCTCAATTATCTTGAAAGGAATTATTCCAGAAGACTTCAAGTAAATAGTAATGAATCTCAATCTTAAGTAAGTCTAGAGATATTTTTATGACATGTTTTTTAAAAATATGGTTTTATATTTTTCTGTTTAGAGAGACAATACTAGCTCACCATAAGTCTAAAATCACCATAAATAATATATAGATGTTAAAAATGTTCTTCAATACCACTTTTACAAAACTGTAATTAAGCATTTGATGCACTTTATTCATAGTTGTATATATACACATATATAGACATATGTATGTATTCCATGACATAAGTAATAAAATATTACCTAACATGAAAAATTATCTTGTTATTAAAATAACATTATTAATATCACTCAAGTAAATGCATAGTTTTATTTTTATTGCTCACTTTGACATTACTACTTATTAAGTATACTCATTTTTTCAGTAATAAAAAATAAAGCAATGGACACCTTTTACCATAAATTCTTTACACATTTTATTTGTAAATCCCCATTGTCAGAAGCCAGAGAATTTGCTTGAGTCATGTGAATATTTTGAAATCTGATATATAGAACTTCATTTCTTTCCAGAAAAGCTATATATTCTCCCAGAAATAAGAGAAATCAACAAATCATTAACTGCATCAAATACTGTCACCAAAATAATAACAAAGATAAATTTTAGTTAAAATTAAATGTAACATGTTATCTTTGTTTACCTCTTTTAGTAGTGTTGAACATTTTATCGCATGCTGATAGACAATTTTCTCATCTGCAAAATAGTGATTCAAATGTAAAAGTTTATTTTTGAGATTTAGTTGCAGAGATTGTTTTAAACTACTTTGTAAAATGCTATATAAATGTAAGATTTCAACAGTAGCATCTTAATGAATATTTTTAATATAAAGAAACCTGATTTTGTAGCTCTTTTCCTGCTTTATCAAGTAGCAAAAAAACTAATAATCCATGTCCCTCCAGAATTTGGGATTGTTCAATTTTGGCAAACTCTCTTTATAGAAAATCAATTTTTCTTCTTTGATGCATGGATAATTAATTAAATTTAACATGTACAAATATCATATTATTATAATTGATTTATAAAATTCAAGTTATGCAAGTTTAGTTCATTTTTATTTTATTATATTTTAACTAACAAATACTACCATATACTCACTTGTGTTTTAGGATCCTATATTTTACACAAGAGATAAAGTAAAATTTCTTGGTCTTAATAATATTGAAAAAAATAACTTCCTTTTTAGAACATCAAGAATTAATTTAAAACTAAATCAACCAAAGTTTTATTTTTTCTAAATTGATCAAAGTAATTTAGCAATTGAATTTGTCATTCACCAAACTTTGTTCACAAAAGGAATCATTTTTGTCAAAAACATCAACTATTCAATACTTCTCTAGCTATTTTTTTTAATAATTATGTGACTATGTATAACAGTCATTGCAAAACTAATAAATACTGATGAGAAAAAGAAAAGACAAAGTATTTCAGTTTTTCTATGGTTAAATCATTTATCTGGTTCTGAAGCAGTTGAAAATGCAAATACAAAAATCAAAATTAAGAAGATAAATATGGCCCTGAATTGTCAAAAGACAAGCACTGTTTATATGCAGATAATTATACTTACAATTATACTTTGCATTTGAATATATTTTAACAAAATAAAACAACCATTTACCACTTAATATACATATTAGTAAAAAAGGATTATAAACATACTTTTATATTAGTCAATTCTTTGTAAGAATGATCCATAATTTGTATAATCAGTTTTCTACTCGTTACTTTATATATTTGTTATTGTGAACAGCACTGACACATATTTATAGGCAAATCTTTGCATATCTCATCATTATTTTCATGAAATAAATTCCTTAGTTAATTTTTATATTGTGACACTTATTTCAGCATATGCATGTGTTAGGAAATTCAGGTTTTATAACTTAATAACTTATTCTTAGCAATGAACACCAAGGAATTCAGATTTGTAGTCATTCATATATATGATGAATAGTTTAAAATAGTTTAGTTTGTTGTTATCAAATTGCCAACTAGTGTTCACAGTAATGTATATCTTAACCAAATTTGTAGTTTGTCTCATTGCGGGGTAACTGACTAATCAAGAGAAACAATCACCTCATTCATACATACTGAGAGAGATGAAGTTAGTCCTTTTGTAATTGAAAGTACAGTATCAGTGGTAAACTTGGCTGGAGCTTGATTAATAGTATATTAAAATCAGAATCTTTTTGGTAAGTGCTAGACAAGGAGTTTTGGGCAATTTACTTGGTGACTAGGAAGCCTTTAAATTTTAATCATGGAAGTACTTCAGTGTCATTAGACACCGCGAGGACGGGGTGCTTCTGGCAAGTTCCCTGAATTGTTGTGCTTTTCAGAGGCTTCCTCTGCCATGCTATTGAGAGACAAGCATGAGCTGCAATCGAAAATCCTTTTGCTCCCCATGACTTTGATTGCTATTACTGTAATTTAATATTACACAGTGTCTTAGGATAAAATAGTCCATGAAAATGAGAAGAGATAATGCAGGGGATAGGGGTGAGCGTAATGACAGCTGAAACACGGCTCAAAATTAGTCTTGAAAATACTTCTACAGCTGTTTTATGAATGTACATTTTTCAATTTTAAGTTAAAATAAACAACAGCTATAAGAGAGTCAGAAAACCTTTTCCATCTTTGACCTCATATAACCAAATTATTTTACAAAGTGCAAGGTGAGAAATATAAGAGGAAGCATAGAAGTTTCAAAATGTTTTGACATTTCACATGTAGTATTTATAAAAAATCAGAGACTTTCTCATACTAATAGTTTTATCCAAATGAGAATCTAAACTGCAGTGAATTAAATTCAATGAACCAATCCATTCCATGGAATTAATTGATTTCCAAAAGACAAACACATATTTTGTATATGAGTTATAGACAATGTCAGCCACAATTAATTCAGAATTTTGAACAAGGAAGGAAAGGATAGAATCAACACTAAAGTAGGAAAAATCTTTTAACCTATTTAACCTCATGACTATTAGTTTATTATTAGCAAAAAGTGAGAGAAGAAACATTACCTGATCCATATCATACACTGAAACTAACTGTACATTAAAGAATTATCAGCACAGTCTACTGACCGGCGGAATCAGTTACTATGTTTGACTCCTTTTTATGACAGTCTTCAGTGATTTATGCATCTGTTTTCCAGAAAATGGCACAGTGCTAGTGAGTCTTGGAGAAAACTTCCTGACTGCTTCTCACAAATGAATGCTGTTACCCAATGCATTAATGGAATACATTATGCACCGCGTTCTGTATTGAGAGTTGCTTCAAGATTCTCTACCTGTTTGAAAATATAGCTAAACATTTTTTCCATTAAAACTCCAACTAAGTAAGGTACTTACAATATATTTATGAACAAAGCATGATATGATTAAGCACAGATCAAACTTTTAAGCACTGAATATATATATAATATATATCTATATATCATATCTATCAATAGAATATAAGAGAAAACAAATATTTTTAATGCCATATGTAAACAGTTCTGCAGGAACACATATGACATTGAAGAATAGTAGGAAACTAGTGTACTGTGTAACCAATTTTGGATTATATTCTAATTCATTTCCCGGTGCATTTATTTATTCATTCATTTTTAGGTATAAAAACAATCATAAACTTAAAATTTTCAAATATAGCAAAAATAATTGTTTTCATTACCAATCATTATGTTCCTCCACTTTTGAATGTATTACTTATTGTTTTCTCACAACATTGACCCATCCATCAAAACCTGAAATTATTATACCACTTCCATTTAATTATCTGAGTACTTAGGTTAGTGTCAAGTAGAGTATTTAGTGATAGCTCTATATTCTGCTTCATCCTAGGTTAGTTCCTCAACTTCTGATTCATAACTTCCACAGTTTTGAAGATTATAAGCTATTATGCAGAATTTTTAAAGAAATTGATGTTCATGACTACATTTAGATTTAAATATATATATTTATATATGTAATTAAAAGTAATATCAAAGAACAGATGCAGTGTTTTTGTCATTACATCCAATTGAGTTGCTCATGATTTTTTGTTTGTTCACTACTTATGATGTTTTTTTTTATTGATGGATCAGAGTGATATGTGCCAGTGATTCATGATCCTGGCACACACATGTCATTTAGTCCCAGAGGTTTCTTTGAAAATCTTGCACATCTTCTACACCAATTCTAGCTTTTGGAATTAATAATTTCTCCACAGGAAAGTACTTTCAAACTACATAATATGTTCTGCATTCTAATTATCTTTAAGTTTTTCACTTACATATGGACATACTAATGGAGCCCTATCTATTTGATAGTTTCTAACCCATTCCTATGGCTTGAGTTGATGTTCAAATTATATGGATGTTTCCATGGGGAGTTTTCCCATCTGGTTTCTGTGCCATTTTACTTCTTCAACCAGCCCCTGATATATCAAGATTTCTTAGATTATCTTATATTTTCTTAGCCATCCTTCTGAAAACAGCTGTACCTCCACAATAGTGTGAACTTATACATAGTAAGACATATTCGTAAACCAAGATCTGGTTTCTCTTCATTTCCTCATTGCTATTAGAGTATCGTTGCTATCAGGTAATCAAAGTTAGGGAATGTGCATGTGCATACATACATATATTAATGCCTATTATTGATCCACATATATTTATTAAATGCACATTTATATTTTTCCTATAAATGACTTCATGTGTATCTTATATGTGTCTGTACAAATAGATATATATTCTTACCAATAATTCCAATTCTAAGTCATTACCACAGAGTTTATTCTAGCTTTGTAGTTTTCCGTTTCTGTAAATCACCTCTCCAGTGAGAAACCTGCTTCCCAAAACTCTCAGTATCCTTATTGATTACACATTTCTATCTATACAAACCATTGTCTCTGGTTCCACTCTATCCTGGCACAGATACCTGCTGACATAACCAGACTCCAGATCTAACAAGAGGCTTTCATTGTGGAACCTGCCTACCTTTCCTGCTTCATACTGACTCCTCCCACTGTTCTTTCCCACTATTGCATGCCTTCTTTACCTTACTGAGGTTCCTGTAACCTGTTCTAATCACTGCCACTCCATTTTATACAGCACCCCCTCCATCTCCCAAACCATGTATTTTCTCCTGTACCTAAAAGATGTAGGTCTGACTGATTTGAAAAGAGAAAGGACTAAGAAAGGAAAAAAGTGCACAAGGAAGGAAGAAAGGAAGGAAAGAAGGAAGGAAGGGAGGAAGGAAGGAAGGGAGGAAGAAGAAAAGCTCTACATGTTCATCTATGCATCTCCCTATTTGTGCTAATTAAGGTCATTTTATAGTACAATAGTCATTACGTTTTATTCATATGAAGAGCTGTGAGGAGAAGTTGACCAATTGTTTATAAGAAAATGCTAACTACATTACATTGCCTTAAAGAAATATGTGGCATAATGTTTAAAAGAAAATTTAATCAGATAATTGAGGAAAAATCATCCGAGGGACAGCAAACAGTTAAGGTGGAAAGGACATTAGTGGTGGTCATCTTGGGAAACAGCATGTATAAATTTCCAGATCTGAGAAAGGATATTGTTTGAACGAAGAACATAAATATGGTTTCCATTCTAACAGTGGCAGACTAAGGTAGTCATTGAAATAATAGCAGCCAACCACTCCAGTCCCCTTCCAAACTTTCATTTAGTTATGACAGTTGTGCATAATGATCCCCATTTGTCCAATCTGACATTTTCTTTAAGTCTACATACTCTAAATATCCATTAAATCAATTAGTCAAGATGTTTTGCAGGTAATTTATTGACCCAAGAGCTAGGACAGCTAGCTCCTGATTACCTAGCCAACAAACTGTGAAATTGTCCAGTGTTAATCTATGACTGCATGGAAAAGAAGCCTAGAACAGAAAACTACAGGATCTTTAGAACATAGAAAAGCTACTATTGAATTGTTCTATTGTACTATTGTTCTTGTTCCCACAAATTCAAAATTCTAGTTGTATTTATGTTCAGATTTTAGATTGACTGTGTTGTGTAAACAAATTTGAAACAGCAATAACTGTCTTCCACTTGGATTTTAAATATTGCATATAGGGAAGGAGACATACTTGATATTTATAAACCTATAGGCATAGTTGTATTAGAGACATAAATGAATTTTATACCAGTCATAGTCTATGACCTTATTCAGAACATTGCTGGTGTGTGAAAGTAGAAAAACCTTGCTGAATAGAATTTTCAGTCGCCAGAGATCAAACACAGTGCCTTCAGGTAGTTACGTATCCTATACCTTTTTAAAAATTTTTTGTTCTGAGAGAAGGACTCACTAAGTTGTTAAGCTGCCCAGGTTGGAATTGAAATTTCAACCCTCTTGCCTCAGTCTCCCAAAGTGCTAAGATCACAGGTGCATACTATCATGAATGGTTTTTGAATGGGATTTGACTTGGAAAGGTATCACTGGAAAATGGTTCAGAAAGAAGCAATGCTCTCAATCCAGATTTCCAAGAACAAGATCATCTGACTTAGTGACAAGAGCAACTTTTGAATATGGGACAATTATAACTTTAGCTATTATGGAATTCTCTTTGTAGGATTGAAATCTGTCCATTGCGATTTTCCCAGTTCTGATCTCTGATGCTGGAACTATCAGTGAAGTACATCAGAGAATTTTTGCTTTTTGTTGGTTCTGGGAACAGAACTGAACCAATCAGTTTACTTTTACCTTTCTTCCCTTTTCCCCTTACTTTTCCTTTCTTTTGGAGTGGACCAGTTCTCTAGAAATATTTACAAGGGTGAGTTTTTGTGTGCTTTCCGTTGAGGAAGTTTGAGACTTTATCTTGGAAATACATCCCCACTTGCACTAAGCCACTATATGTCTCATCTTAGTGCTGTGCTCTCAATCTTCATTCTTTCCTTGTTTTTTTATGAAACACTACTCACGACTGAGCAGTGCCACAGGAAAAAATATCAACAGATGCTCTTCTGTAATTTGATTACTTGATATGTGTACACCATGTGCATGCTGGATCATTATTTTCAAAGACAAAAATATTCATTTGAATATCCTAAAGAGCTTCAAGTTTTGCTAATGAGAAATGTAGTAGGAAAAAGACATAGAAAGGAAAGATGAAACTGAGGAAGTTCAGTGTATTCTCAGGGTAAGCACATGATATTTTTGAACATTGACAGGACTGAAAATTAAAGTTTAACCAGAAAATTTATTAAGATATTTCACCCTTGATGTGTAGTATTAGAGACTTTGCCTATTGGAAAAAATCAGCATTTATTTTGCACTTGCATGCTCCTAGATAATTTCTGAATTAGACTTTTATAAAATGTTAACTTTGCTTATGAATTTCATAGGGTAATGTGAAAATGACTGTCAGTTCTTTTGAAGTTGATAAAGTTATACTTGAAAGTTTTAAAGTTTTCAGACTTAATTGACCATAGGCAGTTACAAACTTCTTCCAATTATTTCAGTTAAGAGATGAAATCAGGAAACAGTTCTGATTAGGATGAAAGATGCATCTCAAATTAAGAAATAAAAGTATAATACTGGTACTTCATGTTAAAGCAGGCCATTTAAAAAATCATAAAGTAAAACATAAGGTGAGAAAAGTTTGGAGTAGGATAGATAAATTATTTGGAAGATTCTGTGCTAATATGCCATAAGTGTAAGAATCAATTTGTCTAATAGGCAGTGAATGACTTGTGCTTGATATCTGAATTTTTCAATCAGCATTTTCTGAACATGGTTTCTCATTATGATAATGACTAAAGGATTAATTATCACCATAAAAATGGCAATAATGACACTTTGAACTGTACTTGTCACCATACGACCCAGACTATTACTTGTTTTTTATTTTAAACTTAAGAAAGATGTGAGTATTAGGAAGCATTTGATTCACTGGGTGAAAGTGAAACTATTAAGTTATTGGAGTTAAATGATGGGAGACAACAATTTAAAAACATTACTTTCACACTGACCACCCTTTTACAGTTTTAATTGACCAGTTAAAGTGAAGAATAATTAACAGTATCAGTGCAAATGCTTATGTCAAATGGATAGTTCAATTAGAATATTTGCTAGTTTCTTCTCAAAATCTGTACTGTAACAGATAGAATGTTGTAAGGGATAATATTGCTAATTACCTTTCCAAAACAATATCCTTCACTAGCTCAAGTGCAACAGATTAGATGTTAGGCATTTAATGAGAATGGCACAGCATACTGGATTTTAATTTTAGATTATTGGATACATGCATGGTAGGTGGTGATATAATTGAGAAATGACTATGTAACTAATTGATACTAATGCATACAAAGTATGGTTTTTTTGGTATCACTGCTTTCATAAGGACTAGAAACGATATTAAAATAATCAAATTAATTTCATAAATGACTATATTTTTCTTTGTTTGTCTTCCAGAGTGTTTCATATTTGCCATATCAAGGAAGGCTGATGAGTAAAAAGAATAAAAA
>RJWT010028809.1:0-15132 GCA_004365215.1 Cuniculus paca | reverse complement strand
CAGGCGCTCACAGTGCCCGGGGCCGCCAGCAGAGGGAGCAAGTGGCCACTCAAAACAGCTGCTCACTCAGTGGCGCCTCTGCGGGCTCAGTAGTGCAAGCCACGGGCACAGCTGCAGTGACAGGATTGCAGGCACACAAGCACACCGCACAGTCACACCACACAGGCTTTGTGCACACGTGCACGGACACACGTGCACCACCATGCACACACTCACCATCCCTAGACACACACAGAGCACTCGTCCACCACACTCAGTCTCTGACTCTGAGCTTGTTCTCCCATGTCCCCATGGCCAGCCACACTGAAATGGTGACACTTGGATACACACAAAGAAAATGTGCAAGGCCCAGCACAGATCTGACGTGTGCTCACAGGAGCCAATGGGGACAGTACTGAGTTATCCTGGGAGAGAGGACTCGGGCCCTGCAGTGGGACCTGGAGGTCATAGGCGTTCGTCCGTGTGACGCGGTTACCTACACAACAGCCGCCTCACCAGGCACATTGTACAGGAGCCACAGGGCAGTGGCATGCACCTCTGCAGGTGTCCTGGAAGGAGGGTGGCTACAAAACCCTGGCTCTTGCTGTCACCACCACACTGACATCTGGAGGGTTCTTGAGACCTGGGGGCACGGGAGCGGTTAGGGTCCAGCGCAGAGAGTGGGGCTCACGTGGGGCACCTGTGTGTCCTGTGTGTCCTTGAGGGAGACCAGCACCTCTCTCCTTGCTCCCCCAGGCACGGGCGTTTCAAGCGCTCCAACAGCGTCACAGCTGCGGTGCAAGCCGACCTGGAGCTGGAGGGCTTCCCAGGCCACACTACCATGGAGGACAAGGGGCTCCAGTTCGGCTCCTCCTTCCAGCGGCACTCGGAGCCCAGCACGCCAACCCAGTACGGGGCCGTGCGGACTGTGCGGACACAGGGCCTCTTCAGTTACCGAGAGGACTATCGGACCCAGGTGGACACCTCCAGCCTGCCCGCCCCTGAGCCCTGGCTGGAGCCCGCTCTGGAGCCCATGGAGACTGGGAGGATGTCCCCATGCCGCAGGGATGGCTCGTGGTTCCTGAAGCTGCTCCACACAGAGACCAAGCGGATGGAGGGCTGGTGCAAGGAGATGGAGAGGGAAGCCGAGGAGAATGACCTCTCCGAAGAAAGTAAGGAACAGGTTTGCCCCAGCACTCCTGATGCTGGTCTTTTCACAGTGAGGCAGATAAACCAGTGACAGCACCAAGGGAAAGGTCCCTGCAGTGTCCCAGCGAAAGCAGATAAATGTGATTTCAGCTATCTCCCACGCAGTGCCACGAGACGGTGCCGATGAATGGAGGGAAGGTAGCTGTTGAAACAGCGCAGGGGAAGCTCTGCTTTGGGCTTTTGTCGGGTCGCGCAGGTTGAGTGTGAGGTCAGTTGTGTTACCTCTGCTTTTCTCGGTAGCACGGCTTATCTCTTTTCCTGAATTCTGGTGGTAACTTAATCCGGAGCGTTTATATCATTTGTCCCACGTTTATGAACACCTGCCTCGGCATCGTGCCAAAGGCAAGTCTTAGGTGAGTAAAAGGGTTAAGGTTGCCTCTACTATGGCCCCAGGCTGCTGTCTCATGAAGTTAAGGAATGAAATCTTGGACAGAGAGAAAGTTAAAGGAAGTGCTCACTGGAAGTGTGAGAAGGCCGAAAGCACCCAGCAGTTGGGAGGGTTCTGAAACAGGCACCACAGTGGACTCCTTGTCCAGGTTTTCCCATGGATGAGCAGAACACGGGAATTTGCTCGGTGCCCAGTGGTCACCTATTACAGCAGTCCCATGGGTTTAAAGTAACCACCCGGCCCAGGCTTTCTAATGCAGAGCTCAGAAGAGAAATCAGTTACATGGGGTCTTTAAATTCTGGGAAACCCAGCCATGGCCTGTGGGGAGGTGCTGTTTACTTGGTGCTTCCCTTTCTGCCTAAGGAGTTTCCTTACTGGAGGCAGAATCCTAACTGGCTGTCCTTGTCTTAACTCCTGTCAGGTTCCTGGGTTTGCTTTCTCATTTCCAAGCTTGGCTGTCTGTCTGGCATGAGTTGGTGCTCGGCCCCTGGAAAGCTGCACAGTTATTGTCTTTGTAAGGCTGAGCAGCCCAGTTCCAGCTCAGGCCCATCCGTAAGCTACACGGTAAGCTGCCTCTTGCAGCTGCTGTGTTCATAAGCTAACAGGAATGCTAGCCTTATCGTTATTTTCCACACAGCGCTAGTCCTGTACTTTTAGTTGCTTTCCTCAAGGTTTATAGGTTTTTAAAAAGATACTCAAATGAGAAGAAGAACCCCAGGACAGTATTTGCTGAGCACTCACTGTCCCCGCTTCATGCAGAGTGCTTTCCCACTCTACTCCGTGCGCTTCTCATGGACAGACAGACGTTACAGTCCACAAGGAAAGGCAGGCTTCAGGAATCAGTGTCTCTCCCCAAAGCACAAAGTGCAGCGATGGAGGCAGGACCTGCCCACTGTGGCGGGAGACATCTGAGGTCACCTGGTCAGGGCACTCCCTAAGGCAGACTTCCTCTCGGTGCGGCCACCTCCCCTCTGTGCCCTGACGCGTCACCCCGTGTCTGTTTCAGGAAGTTGCCTATCCCTGTCATTTTCTTCTTTGTGATCCACCACAGCGGTGGCACCCACTATAGTCCAAAGAGGAGCTCTGGGCACATCTGTGAGTTCCCTTGCCTCATCCATGGGAAGCAGAGGTGACGGTTAGGGAGCAATTCCTTCCCAAAGGAAGGAAGGAAGCCTTAGCAGTTAGAAGGCTTCAGTGCTGAACTGTTGCCATGGTCACAGTCGTTCCCTGGGAACATCCAAGAACACACAGAAAACTCTGCCACACACAGGGCTGAACTTGCTAAGCTGGGGGTCCCCGATCAGCAGTGAGGGTCACCCCTGCAGATGTAAACGTGTCCCTCCACTGGCCTGAGTCACACTGGGCATCTGGAACATGCTGTCCCAGGGATGCACAGTGCTGTGGCTCCCAATTCTGTTACCCAAATGTGGTTTGTCGACTGGTTTTGAACACTTGGTTTCGTCTTCCTCACTGTGTACACTCAGCGGGATCCACTGAACACTGGCTGTGGGCAGAGAATCCATAGGTAAGAATAATTCAAAAAGGAATAGGCATAGAACCCGACAAACAGCCGGAGAAATGAGACCAGGAGAGACAATGGGAAACATCGTATAATAAAGAATGTACAGGCACAGCACCTTACACAGCCAGGAGCTAGGTGGGCATGGTGGCTGAAGCAGGAGGATCACAAGTTTGAGCCCACCCTGAGCAATTTAGCAAGACCCTCTCTCAAAATAAAAAATGAAAAAGACCAGAGATGCAGCTCAAGGTGGAACCCCTCAGGGTTCCATCCCCAGTCCTCTCTCTCTCATACACACACACACGCACACGCACACACACACACACACACACACACACACACACACACAGAAAAAGAGGGCGACAGAGAAATGCTTTCAATTCGGAAAAGCCCTGGCAGGCTCTCTGGAGCAGGTGGCTTTGCTTGGGGCCCTGGAGGAAGGCTGCATTTGGTCAGGCAGGAAGGGAAGTTGAAGGATGAAGTGCAGGGCAGGAGAACAGGAGCTGTCTGTCACTGGGCTCCTCTTGGAGAGGAGCGCGTCGCCCACCACCCTGGGAGACGCCGCTTCCCTGACCTCCTGAGCCCAGTGCTGCCTCACCACCATCCATGGCACAGCGTCTCCCCAAGGCCAGCACAGCCCTGGCTGTCTCCAATCCTGCGCCTGCCTTCCTGCGAGGTTCTTGGCTCCTTGCAGGCAGGAACCAGGTTGACACGTGCATTCACCGTTCCATGGCACCTGCTGCAGCACCCAGCAGGTGCACAGTCTGCACTCAAGACGGGGAGAAGTGACCATGGGAGAGCAGCACCTGGGACCAGGGACTGGCGGCTGTGGCCATGTGTGCTGGGACTAGCCTCACCCCTCACCAGACACCAGCTCCACGGTCACTCAGTGCAAGCACACGCTGTGAGCCTAGAGCAGAGCACAGCAATGGACACCTGTGATGTCATGCGGCATCCTGCTTCCCAGTGTCTCGGGTCCTTCATCTCCTCATGGGCAGAGCCAGCAAGATGGATGCTCATCCTCCCAGGCCCGGGAAACCCGCTCAGTGTTCATTCACCAGGTCCAGTTGTGTCCCTCCAAGTGCTTCAAGGTCAGGTGACCTCCGATTCAGGTTCTGATTTTAGCAACAGATAGAGTCATTAGTCTCAGCACTTTTTAAATAAAGATGAAATTAAATGGCTCCTTTGGCCAAATCTCTGAGCTTTGAATATTGAAGTTTCCATTGCATGAAAGAATTTTTGCCCAAACTGTGACTGCATGATCTCAGCACAGTGGATTGCTGGCATCTAGGTTCTTCCTGTCCTCTGCAGTTGACAGCACTGTCACCAGGTCGGCACCGCTGGTTCTCACTAAGTCCACTGTGCAGGCTTCCTGTCTTCCACATGGGAAAGGTGGGGCTCCTTCAGTTAACTCTGCCGAACCCAGTGAGAGACGACATAAAGTGAAACCAGCATGAGTACGTCCGTCCTATGCAACAAGCAGCAGCCACGCCATCCAGAGTTGGGCCTGGCAAGGGGACGCTCAGAGGATCCCAGCAAGCGGGCACCATGCAGATGATGTTCAGAGGAGTAGAGAGCTCCTGCCGGCTCTGCTTCCCCCTGGTGGCCCCTGAACTGAATGTCCTCCTGGCTGGATGCTGAGGAGCCCGTGGTGACCCAATCCCTTCTTTTAGGACCACAGCATCACATGTAAGTCACATGAATGCCAAGCCAGAGTCTCCCAGGCCACCTGTGTGAGGAGACATTAATGTGGACAGCGTGTCCAGGACAGTGAGTGCCCACACAGGGCAGAGTGATGACAAAGGAGCAGAGCCCACACTCAACGCAGGATGAGGAGGAGATGGCCAATGAGAAACTGTACCTCATCTCCAGCCGGCCAGGAGGTTCCAGTCCCCGGGGAAGAAAACAGAAAAACCATGGTCTTCCAATGAGCAGAACAGATCTCTGTGCACATGTCAGCCACAGCGCTGTCCCTGTGTCCCCAGGATGAGGACACCCAGCGACCAGAACTACGCCAAGGGTATAAAGGGGCCCTGGGCCGTCTGGAGGTGACGGCCATGGAGGCCTTGCAGTGAGCAGACTGTGGGAGCTGCAGCCACATCCACCTGCAGGCCTGGCCAGAAGGGAGCACAAGTATCTGTCAACAGCCAAGCGACCTTTCAGCCTGCGAATGCTGCAGCGTCTGCTCTACATGTGAGAACAGTGGGAATGTTTTCCTGGTACTTCGAAGAAAATTTACATGGAATTGGAAATTATAGAAGATGCATGAAAAGTAAATTAAAAGAGCCAAGAACGTTAATCACATTTCTCCATACATCAAAGGCAAGGGTTACATCAGGTTCTTTGTAAATTTGCATTCTGATGAGCATTAGTCCTTATCTTTGCTTTGGAGAAGAAAAGTGTCTAAATTGTGACAAAATTAGGGAAGTATAGTGGAAAAGAATAAATTGGATTTTCACTTCAAATTCCCTGCAATTATAAGAAGCTATTTTACATTATAGGCATCAGATAAGATCATTCCCACTCAGTGAACAGCAGAATCCTCCTGCCATTAGCAGTCATGTCATTGGCTTCTCTCTGACATTTATTATCTCATCTAGCAATGTTCAATTTACACTCTTTATAACTCTTCAACCCATTACATAACACAGAGACTCGGCCATCTATTCACATCATGCTGAAGATTCTGAATTGGAGTGCTTTATATTACCACTTCAGCGGAATTCCACTTGAAGAGGAATATGAAGATTACAGATTAAAGCTTGAAATTTTATAAAAACCATTGAATTTTTAATTACAGTTTGAAGAAATAGATTCAGTAAAACAAGTGCATTTATTTACCAATTATAGATTCCTACAGTGACAACTTGATGAAAACAAGCCCATCTAAGTATTTTCACTGACTCAGGTGACAGAATACAAAAGAAACAGAGACAGCCTTGGAGGGAAACCTGTGCTTCTCTGGCCAGTGGCCAGGCCTTGGACACAGCTCTTCGTGGGCCAGTCCGTGGTGAAGGTGACACCCCTCCCTCAGGCCATGCTCCGAGCCCTGCCTACGGCACCTTCCACACCTGGAGCCCCTCTTTTCACCACACTGATCTGGAATCTTCACCACTTCATCCTGTGCATACTGAGCAGCCCTAATCTGAAAACTCCAAATCTAAAATGCTTCAAATTTCAAACATTTTGAACCCTGACAGGGTGTCCACCACAGATGGAAAACTCTGCCCCAACCTAATGCATGTGACAGGCTGCAGACAAGGCACAGGCACACCAAAAATATTGGGTGGAATGACCTGCAAGCTTTGTGTGCAAGACACACGGAACATGAATAAATTCTGTGTTTTGACTTGGGCTGTCTCCACAGTGTCTGTCTTAGTTACTTCCCTACTGGCTAAGACAAAACACCCCATACCCACAACTTAAAAGAGGAGAGGCTTATTTTGGCTTACACTTCTCTCCATCGCCCGCTGGCTCCACGCAAGACATGAGGGGCCTGGTGGGCAGGAATCTGAGGAGATAAAGGGGGGAGCTGGGAAAGAGATACACCCATACAGGTCACACCATGGTGACCACATCTTCTAACTGACCCCATCTCCTAACAGCAAACAGCTATGATGCCCCGATAATCCAGTCACCCACCAAAGGTCCTGTCTATGAGCACAAGCATCTTTAAGGGGGCATCTGGATGTAAATCTATGCAACTATCCCAAAATCTGGGGGAAAAAATCCAAATACAAATCTCTTCTGTCCCAAGCATTTTGGAATCTCAAAGGTGCTCAGCAGTTCAGCCCATACCCAGCAATGCCAGTGCCTGTGGCAGTGTGTGGGGCCTGTGCTGGCCACTCCCTGGGGATGGAGCCCTTCTACTCCTGGCCACAGCTGACTCAGCTGACCTGTCCTGTCCTGTCTCCCACAGTTCTTGGGAAGATCCGGAGTGCAGTGGGGAGTGCCCAGCTGCTCATGTCACAGAAGTTCCAGCAGTTCTATTGGCTCTGCCAGCAGAACATGGTGAGTGACCAGGTGGCCCTGCCCGTGCTCGGGCTGCTCATGGGCTAAAGCAGTGTACATGGCAGATAAGAAAAGAGCTCATGAGAGAGGATGCAGCCCAGCCCTGGGAACCCACAGCCCAGGGCCCGGGGACTCACAGCCCAAGCCCCACTTCTGCTTATAGCCAGAGCTGGGCTGCAGTGTGTATTCCTTGCTGGAAGACACTGGGAGTCCTGGAGGTGGCAAGCCTGTCTTCTCCTGCTAGGTTTCTTTAGAAGATCTCAGGAGGAGCTGGGAAGTTAATCATTGCTGTGGCCAAGAGCATCGGCAAAGAAAATGACCAGAGGAGGCCATGGAATAGAAATGCACAGATACACACACCTACAGAGATTAGGAAGAGACACTAGAAATGGTGTAGCCTTTGTGTTGTATAGTCTGTATGGAGCGAGTACACCATGCACTAGATTTGTGGATTCAGCTGGATTAGGCCTGTTCTCCTGTGACGGGCACAGGGGAGGAAGAGCCACCCACAGGCACTAATGCTCACATGTGCACACACTGATGTGTTTATGTCTGCTTATCTGTGGACACAGAGGTGTGTGTGTGCTTTTGTTGCACACTGCAGAAAATATTTACGTGATTCTAAGCATCACAGCTACGTGGCGTCCGTGTCCCTCACAGGTGATTTTGCAGTGCATGCCTTGATTTTTCACACCCAGCTTTTCCCGAGGTTGCAGACTTCTCTCTGTAGCCTGCCTGGAAGGCAGCAGGTGCTCCAACTGCTTCCATTTTCAGTTGCAGCACTTTCGGCTTTCAGCACTTTCCACCTTGCCCAATGTAGCCATCACCAGACTCAGAGTTGCCAGCTTGTGCCCTTCCCTCGATGGAAAGCTTTCTCATTTAGAAGGGGCCAGCTGGACTGGAGCTGTGGCTCAGGGCAGAGTGTTTGCCTAGCATTCTTGAGGCCCTGAGTTCAGTTCCCAGCACTAAACAGGGCGTCAGGGAGGTTCGAGTCAGTGAATAAAGTGAAAGGAGACAGGCAGTGGATAAACATTTGGTTGCCATGCACGCTGTCCGCACACCTGTCTCCACACAGGAGTCGCCCTGGTGCCGGGAGCCCTGCACTGTGCAGTCAGGAGCTCACCTGCTGAGGCCGGGAGAATGTTGGGCTCCTGCCACCCGGCAGCTGCTGCCATGGGGCTGGAAATGATTCCTCTAATATGGCAGATGCCTTTTGATTTGTCTGGGCCGCTTCCTTTCCTTACTGCTCCTATTCAGCATTATCGGAGCCCTGAAACCCTCAGGAGGCAGGGGCAGGGCAGGGTCCGAGCCGGCCTGGCAGTGGAGTCCTGCTGAACACAGACCTGAGTGCTTGGTCACCTGCAGTCCCCAGATTATGGGAGCATTGCTGATGGCTGGACATTTGAGGAAGGCAACTAAGCTTTACATAAAGGAGCAGCCCTAGAAAATGCAGACCAGATACCGAGGCAGCGCCCACAGCAGGCATTCTCAGGGTGCGGCTGTGCAGGGGACTGGCCACAGGACTGCAGCGCCCCGAGCCCCAGAGGCCACTGCTCAGTGCGCCCCACTGCATTCGGTGGTGAAACGGCCCTGTGCACCCCAGAGGCGAATCTCTCAGAAGAGCAGCCAGGACGATTTCCTCCTGTCCTGTAGGCTCTTTATTTTATTGTTTTCCCTGCTATGCGGAAGCTTTTTGACTCAGTGGGTCCCATTATTGAGTCTTGCTATGGTCTTCTGTGTGACCGGGTCCTGTTCAGGAGTCCTTGCCTGGGTTTTGGCTTCCCGTGCTTTCCCTGTGTTATCTTCCGCCGGTTTCAAAGTCAGTTTTCTGTCTAGGTCTTTGATCCATTCCCATGTGATCTCAGCACAGGTTGACAGAAATGCCTCCAGTCCAGCCTGTGGGTGTCCAGCCGCCCAGCCCTTTTTGGTTCAGAGGCTGCCTCTGCTCCATGTAGAAACTCATGTAGAACCTTCTTGCCGGCGGGACCTTGAGCCCGTGACGGTCAGAGGTCTCCCTCTAGTGGTTCATAGGAGAACAGACTCAATTTGGTCAGGAAGCCGCTCCGGATCTCCAGTTGGTGGGCCGGGAGGCCTTCTGCGGCTGGCACGCGGCCCCCCTCTGGCCCCTGACTCATGCAGTGCGCACAGGAGAAGAGGACAATTCCTAAAGGGGTTGCTTTGATGTAGATGTCAGAGGAAATATGAACCGACCGAACAGAGGTGCACGGCGTGCTGAGTGCAAAGGGCTGAGGAGTAGGCCAAAAGTTTGTATGCACGTTTTAAGCGAATTCAGGTCAGTGTCTGATTACTGAGGGTGACCAGGCTGAGGCAGCTGAGCTGCCCACTGAGCCAAGGGAGACCCCACAGAGCAGTGCCCGTGTCCGTCGGGACCCGAGAAGCCCAGGACACAGGCACGATGCAGACACGGAGCCATCTCAGGCCACATTCCGTGGGGTGGCACCGCCTGGCTTCCAAGGTGGGAGCCTGAACGCGAGACAGCTCTGTTCTGAGAGACTCGGTTGCATCCCTGCACGGAGGCACAAGCTAGACAGATGCGATGTTTGTAAGGTGTCACTGACCCTCAGTGCAGAGCTAAGATGCATCAGAATAAACACCGAACTGGCCCTCAGCCTACCTGCCGCCCCCACACAAGCCCTCCCCTAGCCTGGTCCCTTTAGAAAAATTCAAAAACTTACTGCCCCCCCCCATTGCTCATGTGAACCACTGAGCATTTGGACCTTGATCTTTGCCGCCGTCCCCAGCATTTCCAACATGGACCGTGAGAGGGGTGTGCTGCACAGGGAAGATCCTCCAGCAGACACGTTGCCGAGGGCTTTGTCCAGTCCTAGCAACCCTCCCCAAATACTGCATCCGTGCTAGAAGAGCCAGGCTTCCCAGGTCTGGTTCCGGGAGGCCTCATGGGGATAAGTGGCCCCTCAGGCCTCCGAGGCAGGATCCGAAACCCTCTGTCTCTGCAGGACCCCAGTGCCATGCCAAGACCAACATCCCAGGACCTGGCCGGCTACTGGGACATGCTGCAGCTGTCTGTCGAGGACGTCAGCATGAAGTTTGACGAGCTGCACCAGTTGAAGCTCAACGACTGGAGGATCATTGAGTCTCCAGAGAGGAAGGTGAGTGTGCCCTGTGCCCAAGGTCCTGCGAGCTGTCATCGGTGCGCCTGAGGATGCAGGATCCCGGGTCTCCCGGCGCTCAGTGAGTGACACAGGATCAAATTCCACCTGAGCACATGCGCCTGTGTGCACACGTGTGTGAGCACCACAGAGAGAAGCTGAGGATGCACAGTGTCTCACACCCCAGAGCATGTGTGACTCTGTGACCTCGTCTCTTGTGGGGAGACGTTCTGAGTGATTTTAACCTGGGCAATCTCCCCAGCAAAGCATTAGGTCTGCTGCCCACCTGTGCCCTCAAGTGCAGGGCTGCGGTGGGAGAGAAGACATCCTACCCCACCAAACGGCCTGAGGCTGTCATCTCTCTACAGACCTGTCAGCCTGGGCTCTAAAATAGTGGCATTAAGCCTGAACCAGGTCTTGTTCCACAGTGAGTGCCCGCAGTAGAGCTGCCAGGGCTGACTTAGCCCTGCACGAAATGACACCCGAATGCTTCAGAAAAGCAGTCATGACCTACACTTTCTAGGCAGACGTTAGCCACTAAAACAGACTTACAAAGAAAATCAACCCAGCATAACTTTGAGAGGTGGTGTCTAATATTCAGGCAAGGACATGCAGCTGGGTCATTAGAGCAAAAGTCAGTGGAGAGCCGGGCGTGGTGCACACACCCATAATCCCAGCATGTGGGAGGCAGAGGCAGGAAGATTACTGTGAGTCTGAGGCAAACCTGAGCTACACAACAAAAACACAAAAGCCTGTGCAGGCTGCCTTCCCCTCCACCTCCTTGAAGGGTGCCATTGGCCACCTACTAGAGTTCCAGACCAGAGGTCACAGGTGACACCCAGAACACCCTTCCTGCTGCTGACCCCAGGGACAGAGCAGAAGCCAAGGCTGGATGCCTCCAGGGGCTGTCTGTAAACAGGTGCTCCTGCTTTGTGGCTTGGTTGTGAGGGGAAGGAAGTGCTCAGTGCTGGCCCTGAGTGCAAGGTTATCCTGAGGGGACCCCAGATGCACACAGCAGCCCTCTCTGTTCCCGGTCACCCCACCTCTCCCCAGGCCATGTGCAGAGAAAGGGTCTTGGTGAAATGGGCCCTCAGCAAGCACACAGTGCCCAGCACAAAGGGGCAGCGTCTGACTGTCCCTTGCAGAACAGACTCTGGCTCCACCCAGATGCCCAGTTCATCCGCCTGGGCCACAGCTCACTGTAGGCTCCCAAGCTCTCACCAGGAAGGTCTGCAGGCAGTCTTCATGCCTGTGCTGAAAGGCTGCAAAGTGGAGGGAAATGGAAGTGGAGCTCAGTTATGTGCTAAGAGCGGGAGTTGTATGTTCCAGTACTGAAAGGTTTCTGTGGGTGAACTGCTCCATGCCTCAGCACGCCAAGAAGGCAGGAGAGAGCCACTGCTTCTGGCCTCAGCCTTGGTGACGTGCACTGCAGGGGCAAAGTCACGGACACCAAGACAGCTCCTTGCCCCGGTTCAGAGCCTTGGGGGCAGGGCTGCAGGCGTCAAGCCACACTGTGAAACCACCTTCCCCAGCCAGGCAGGAGAGTGGGGCTGTGGCCCGCTCTCCAGGAAAGCTCCAGCTCCTCCATCCTGTGCCCTTCTTGGGAAGGAAAACATTGTAAGACAGCTCTTGAGTGAGGGGTAGGCACAGCACTGAAGACCACAGGTGCAAACCTGTCGCTAAACAGCTGCCAGCATCCTGTATTCCACTTGTTGCAAAACTGTGAAATTTATCTTTCTGAAAAAGGCATCCACATGTTTTGGTGAGATTTATTCAAGAACATGAACTAAGAGTCGGAAATAATTATTTGCATCCTTTTATCAAGCAACAGGTAAATCATCATATATGTGAAAACACTAGAAGATCAGTGAGGTCTTTAGGTTATTAAACAAGAATTTGGCCAATGATTCCCCCAGGCTAGCTGCCCACATAGCCTGGTTTTCATGAGTGTATGTGGACTCCTGGTTCAGCCATTGACAGTGACATTAGGTGACAGTGCCTGCATGCTCTGTAAGGTGCATGCCAGCATCAGGGAGGACGTGGTGCTTTAGAAAGTGTGGGGCAAAGGTAAGCCTTCCTCCAAAGTCACGGAGGTGGAAGACATGTCAGGTGTCGTGTGCAGCTGTGTCTCCTCATTCGTACACCCTGTCCCAACAGCTCTGCCTCCTCTGGGGAGCTGGAGAGAATGTGGAGGACACAGGACGCAGGGTCAGAGGCCAGCAAGAGTCAGAAGAGCAGCCGAACCCTGGGCTTTGGCATGGCACAAGCCCGGGCATCTGGGCTCCGCACGCACGCATGCTCTGCCCTGACAACTTCCCATGTGTGATCCTTTTCAGGAGGAAAGAAAGGTCCCCCCTCCAATACCAAAGAAGCCCCCTAAGGGGAAATTTCCCATCACGAGAGAAAAATCTCTGGACCTGCCCGACCGCCAGCGTCAGGAGGCCCGGAGGCGGCTCATGGCGGCCAAGCGAGCAGCCTCCTTCCGCCAGAACTCGGCCACCGAGCGGGCCGACAGCATTGAGATCTACATCCCCGAGGCCCAGACCCGGCTCTGAGGACCAGACAGAGCAACACTCACCCGTTTTTGTTCTTTTTAACAAAATGCTGTACAGTTTATTGCCTACCTGGTCATCTTCGTCTCATTTCCTCCACCGACTCCGCCCTTGCTGTTGTGTTCTTTGTACCATAAACACAGTGGGATGCCTTCGATCGCCTCGGTGTGCCAGCAAGAATGACTCCTTCCAACCAATGGCTGACTCAGTTGCCCTACGGGGCAGGCACGGTGTCAGCCAGTTGCCCTCATGTCCTCAGAGGACCAGACACACCTCTGGAGGTGGAACCCACCTGACATTTTGTGATTTCTATTTTTATACATTGTGTGATACCTAGAGGTAAGAATAACAAACAGCTGCAAATGGGTGCCTCTCACTCCTCCAGAGAGGCACCAGACACCCCAAGTGGCAGGTGCTACACTCTGAAGGGCAGGGAAGACAGACCCATCCCCATTAGCTGGCGTCCCTCTCCACAAGCCCAGCTCTCCTGGTCCTCACTGTCACCAACAGAAAGCTCTTGGCTCCTGTGTGTCAAGTGTGTGGTTCCGGAAAGGGGTCTCCGCCCCTGCACTCTCACCTGTGGTTCTCCAAACCCGGAGGGTCCAAGTCCAAACCCACTGCGCAAAGCCCGCAATGCTCAGAGACGAGTTGAATGCCCTGAGGGAGGGATGCGTGGAAAGGGACCAGAGCCTCGGGAAGCTGGGCGCGCTTGAGAAAGAACTGTCCGCTTCTCTGAAACAGCCATTGTCGTTTTTTACTCCTTTGTAACTCGAGGCATTCACAGAGCATTTTCTTTAATTTCACACTTGAGCTCCATGTGGTTTCTATGTGTGTACATACATTTCAAACTGCTCTATCAGTTGACTTTCCAGGGTATCTTTAAAAAAGTTTGCTTGTATAAAATGACAGTTGTGATGTTGTCAAAAGTACAAGAATATGAATGTGAGTGGTAAGTATATCGCAGTTTAAATGGTAAAGAATTGTAGTTTACACTTGTATTTTTCCAGAATTATCTTGTCCTATGCAGTATTGCTGAAGTCAAGAATATATTTCTTGCCTGTGTTAGATGTGAAGGGAAAAAAGGCCGCATACGGTGATTTCCAGCTGTGGAATCTGAGGAAGGTCACCAGTCGTCCTGACTGGTGGCGACAGAGGAAGTGGGTGGCTCTGCTCCCAGCCTGTCTGCCCAAGTGCCACTTGAGCAGTATGGTTGCTGCAGCCAACTTCCGCCTGCAGCCCGCGCTGCACTGCAGGAGCCTGCCTGACAGCCTCCCAGCTGTGTCCCGGCCGAGCCCCTTCAGGTAGAGGCGGGATTGCAACAGCAGATGTCTCCATCCAAATACCAGGTCTTCCTTCTTGCTGCTTCAAGGAGCACCTTGTGCTTAGCCATAGGCAGAAAGCTTTCGATAACCCTGTAGCACTTTGTTTTCTCTCCGTGATTCGCACTTTAAGACGTGCCCAGCCCACTGTGGCCTGTCGGCGCGACCACGCAGGTGCACTGGCAAGGCACCGCGTGCCGGGCGTCCATGGGCTGTGTCCTCCCCTCATAGTCGACATTCCACCAAGCATGGGGTTCACTTGGGTACAGTGGGTATTACAGCATGTCGAGCTTCAAAGTTTTACTTTTTTAAAGCCGAGTAGTTAAGAATTCCCTGTAAGAACAAAACCCTGTAAATCGAGCCTCATAACTGGTATATATTTTACCAAACAGCCTTAAAATATATTTGGAAGCAAAAATCAGTACGAATGTATATCCTTGAAAAATGCAAAAAAAAATTCCCCGAAATATTCTTCTATAACTGAATCCTATCTCCCGAGTGTTCAAAGCATTTTTCTATCTAAATAAATACCTAAATCCTGAATAGTGTACCATAATGATGCTTCTTCCTATATTCACTCCACTATGTTAAAAGCAAGTGTACTTGTAAGTATTGGCATTTTAAACTTTAAAAGTGATATGTTATTCAAGAGGAACCACTATTTAGAAGTAACCACAGACAAGCAGAATCTGTGTGCTCCTAGATTAAGGAACTAGAACGCACATGTGCACACCACCAGCTCATATCCCAACACCTCCTGGAAGCTGATGGATTTTATCTTATTCATGGAACTGTTATAGAATACATAAAAGCAAACTGTAAAATTAGATGATAATGATTTGTCTTAGATTCCAAATTCTATGGTCCCAACTTGAACCAAATATTCACTGCATTCAGATTGATTTTTGTTTTGCCCACTCACTTTTTGGCAATCCCCAAAAGTCTTGACCTCTACCATCCCCAACTGAGCAGGTAAACCCTCCAGCAGGTTGCACACTGGTCCCCACTGGACATGGAGGATGTG
>RJWT010028808.1:0-15114 GCA_004365215.1 Cuniculus paca | reverse complement strand
TCCAACTAGCCAGCCTTTCTGATAAGCTGTGCAGACCATGTGGGACCCAGGAAGAGAAAAAAGTGTCTCCTGTAAGCCTAGCAGCATGCAGACTGAAAATCACCAAACCCTCTCACCCCATAAGCCACCAGCTGGTTTGGAGGTCAACCTGAGCTAATAGCAATTGAGGTACAAAAAGCACCTGAAGGATTGTATTGTTAGGTTGAATTTACAGGCATGGGGTTGACAGTGTGAGCATGTATAGGAAGGATAATGGTATGCAATATGGTAAATATGGATTTTTTTTTCTGTCTTGTTTTTAAAGTCTAATAATGTTCTCACTTTTATTATTTTTTTTCTTTACTCAATATTCTGTTTTGATTGGTTTTATTGTTTTGTTTTGGTCTGATTTTGCTATAACTGATGGAATGGAAAACTACTGTGAAGATAACAAGATACACTATAGTAGCCATTGTTATTTTCCCATTACCCTGCTTTGATATTCTGTACCAATTTCACTGCTGTGTTTTGACTGGATTTATTCTGTTTTGTTTTGTTGGGTTTTACTACCTTTAAATTTAAAAAAAAAAAGTTCAAAGGAGCTGCTCTGAGAAATGTAAATCAAACCCACAATGATGCCACATCACACATTAGGATGGCTATTAGATAAAAAAAATCAGAAGATATTAAGTGACAGTGAGGATGGCAGAGAAAATGGAACCCTTGAACACTGCTGGCAGGAAAATAAACCAAGTCATTACACAAAAGTATGCATATTTTTCATAAAAGTAAATAGACCATATAATACATCGAACCAACTTCTGGGCTTATATCCCCAAAAACAAAGTCACTAACTTAGAGACAGCCAGGTATAGTGGCATACACCTGTAAACCCAGCACATGGGAGGCTGATGCAGGTGTATTACCAAAGAAAAAAAAAAGAAAAAAACCAAACCAAAAAAGCCCCACTAATCCAGAGACAGATAAACTTACATTCATTGTAGCAATACTCATAACAGCCCTCAAAAGACAAATGAATAAAACCAGACATGGTGGCACACACCTATGATCCCAGGATGTGGAAGGCTGAGGCAGAAAGATTGCTGAGAGATGGAGGCAAGCCTGGGCTACACAACAAGACTCTGTCTCAAAAACAAACATAACAACAACAACAACAAAAAGGACAACTGGATAAGATGCAGTTCTAAAATAACTAGCCACTGAAATGGAAGAAAATTCTGTCATATGTCATACAACATTCCAACCTTAGAATACCATGCTGAGTGAAATAAACCAGATACAATAAGACAAAGAATACAGATTCTCACAAGTAGAGTCCAAAAACAAGACAAATCAGAGAATGGATAGTAGTTACAAAAAGATGGAGATTGGGAGGAAAGAAGAAAGACTGAACAAAGGTACAAACTTTCATTTGTAAGATGACTAAGTATGTGAGAATTTATGCATAATCTTGTGATTTTCATTCATGCTAATGTAGCTGAAAACTTAGAAACAGTAATTAAGTGTATCCATGACACAACAAATAAATGCTTAACTATGTGAGATAATGGATATAATGGGTTTGTCATTATCATTTGTCAATGTTTAATAATGCAGATATCAAATTTAAAATATAAAAGATAGTTTTCAATCACATTAGATATAAAGAAACACTATGGTGGAAACTAGTAACTTATAACTGAAGCCATAAAAGTACACAAATACTTAAAATATTCGAAATTTATCTAAAGAACCATCTGGAAAGCCATGACTGTTACATGAGACTTTAGGACAGTACAACAGATCCATATCATGTACATGTAGTTTCTGTTCAGTTTAGAACATCATTTAGCCAAAGTTAAATATAAAAAGTGATTTTCCAACATTTCTACCTTTCATCTAGTTTTTCTCCACTGAAATCAAACTACTTACCAGAACTACAACTCTTCCACACCTTAGATCAACCCATTTGCTCTACTGGAACTCCTCACATATTTATCAATGCACGAGGAAGTACAGAAGATTTGCATGTTTCTTATTCTACATAGCTTTAAAGTCAGTTCTATGATGCTTCCATGTTCCTTAAATTCATGGAGCATCCTCAAGAGTTCTTTCAAGTTACAAATGAATGTTTACATTGCATATATTTATAAGATTTCTTGGGACTGAATTGTAACTGCTAAGGATCAAGGACTTTCCAAAACATTTTCCAAATTCCTTACATTTAAAGTGTTTCTCTCTGGAGAGCTTTCACGTTCATTAATGTCAAGACTCATGTTAGCATCAGGACTAGTTAAGGTTTCCCCACATTCCTTATATTCATATGGTGTTGCTCCAAATGGTTCTGGCGTCTCTCCAAAAGGTGCAGGTGTCTCTCCAAATGATGCAGGTGTCTCTCTAAATCGTGTGGGTGTCTCTCCATATGGTGTCTCTCCGGTGTGTTTCCGTAAATGTTTATTAAGGCCCGAGTGCTCAGTAAAGGCTTTTCCACAGTACTTACATACATAGGGTTTCTCTCCAGTGTGAATTCTCATGTGAACACGAAGGTAAGAAGACCACAAAAATGATTTCCCACATATCATACACTGAAAGGGCTTCTCCCCAGTATGTGTTCGCATGTGAACAGGAAGGTAAGAAGAACAAGTGAACGTCTTTCCACACACTGTACATTGAAAAGGCTTCTCTCCAGTGTGAATCTTCAGATGTACATTAAGATATGAGGAAGATGCAAAAGCTTTCCCACAATGGTCACATTCAAAGGGTTTCTCACCCTTGTGACTTCGTACATGTGCAATAAGGCCTGAGGAAGTAGTAAAGGCTTTCCCACATTCCTGGCATGCGTACGACTTCTCACCAGTGTGATTTCGTAAATGTATGGTAAGGCCTGAGCGTGCAGTGAAGTCTTTCCCACAGTAAGTACATTTATATGGTTTTACTCCAGTGTGAATTCGAAAGTGGGTCTCAAGTGATGAGGAATTTCTAAAAGATTTTGTGCATAGCTTACATTTGAAGGGCCTCTCACTACTGTGAGTTTTTATGTGTACCGTAAGTTGAGCAAAGCTAGTGAAGCCTTTTCCACACTCCTTACATTCATATGGCCTCTCCCCAGTATGTGTCCTAACATGCTTAGTAAGACATGAGCGCTCAGGGAAGGTTTTCCCACATTCTGTACATTCATAGGGTTTCTCACCAGTGTGAGTTCGCATGTGAATGCGAAGGTAGGAGGAACGGGAAAATGCTTTCTCACACAGGTTACACTGAAAGGGCTTCTCTCCAGTGTGAGATCTCAAATGTGCGACAAGAGATGAGGAATAAGCCAAGGCTTTACCACATTTGTAACATTCAAAGGGCTTCTCCCCTGTATGAATTCTTATATGTTCAACAAGTGCTGAGGACGTACTGAATGCTTTCCCACACTCCTTACAGTCATACGGTTTCTCACCATTGTGAATAAGGACATGCTTAGTAAGGCCTGATCGGGCAGTGAAGTCCTTCCCACAGAAATTACATTTATAAGGTTTTATTCCAGTGTGAATTCGAAAGTGAGTCTTAAGGCATGAGGAATTTCTAAAGGTTCTTGCACATACCTTACATTGAAAGGGCTTCTCACCAGTGTGAGTTTTTGTGTGCTCAGTAAGTTGAGCAAAGCTAGTGAAGGCTTTTTCACATAATGTACATGCATAGGGCTTCTCCCCAGTATGCTTTCTTAAGTGAATAGTGAGCCATGAGCGTCCACTGAAGGCTTTACCACATACTTTACATTCATAGGGTTTCTCCCCAGTGTGAGTTCGTATGTGACCAAGAAGGTAGGAAGAACGTGTAAATGCTTTCCCACATACATTACACTCGAAGGGTTTCTCTCCAGTGTGGGTTCTCAAATGTGTGGTAAGGTAAGAGGAAGAAGCAAAGGCATTCCCACAATGGTCACACTGAAAAGGTTTCTCTCCTGTGTGACATCTCATATGTTCGGTAAGGCGTGAGGGTTGAATGAAGGCTTTCCCACATTCCTTGCACTCATAGGACTTCTCCCGAGTGTGTTGTCGCAGATGTACAATCAAGCTGGAGCGCTGTGTGAAGGCTTTCCCGCATTCCTGACATTTGTATGGTTTCTCAACAGGGTGGTTCTGCATATGAATATTAAGGTAAGCTGGGTGTGTAAAGAATTTTCCACATTTTTTACATTCATAGAAATTTTTCTCAGTGGGCATTTGAGCATACCCATCACCATTTGCAGAGACAGTAAAAGCTTTCCCACACTGCTCCAATTCAGAGAGGTTCTCTCCACTGTGAGTTTTCATATGGCCCTGAAGCTGTGACTGATTAACAAATGCTTTCCCAGAGTCACTGCCCTCAAAGGATTTGTCTTGAGTAGAAGTTCTCTGGAAAGTATCTAGAGCCGGAGTAGAAGGTTCTGCACCCTGGTTCAACAGAGAATGTTTCTCTTCAGGAGTTTTCTCTACCAGTGGAAGGAAGTCTTTTTCACACTGATTATACTCTGAAGTATCCTCTGTATTCAGAGTACTCATGTGTGACGGAAGGCCGTCAGACTTTTCCAGACTGCAGACTTTTCCAGAGTGCTGAGAGTCACAGAGCTTCCCTTCACTGTGGCTTCCTGCCTGCTGATAAAGGGATGAATGAGAATTAAGATTTTTCAAATTACATGGGAATGTGTACTTGTGGGAACTCAGTACCAACTTTCATACCAGGTGTGGGACATATCTCTTAATTTGTGTTGATAGAATTCCTAATCTTTCCTGATTCTTTTTGAAACACGATCTCACTCTGTAGTTCAGGTTACCCTTCAACTCATTAGGTAGCCCAGACTGTCCTTGAACTCACGGAAATCCTGCTAAGCCTCCCAAACTCTAGGGAATACAGGTGTGCACCACCAAGCCCAGATGTATTCCCTGAATTTGGAGACTGAGAAATATCTGATAGACTTTTACCTGTTGTATCCCGTTTGATGTATCTGACCAGAAAATATCCTTCTCAAGTGCTGGACTTTTGGTTTTAAGGTGCATTTCCCATTCTGAAGTGAAAAAGGAAAATATGTAAGCATTTCCACAACAACATGGGAAGTTAAATTAAAATCTTTTAAGGTTATTAATAATTTTTTTCTATGAAATTTGAAATTCAATGATGAATAGAAACAATATAATCAGGGAAGAAAAGACATAGCCACACAAATATAGAAACCATAAACTCAAAGAGGAATATAGCCAAGTCATTAGAGGGACCATAAGAAAGACTTAAGATAAAATAATGGCATATGGAAGCTGAAAATATCCAAAAACATCCAGTCCAAGGACTCCAGTCTTCATATCAAAGTAGTCTTTTAAATTTCCCCACTACATTTCCAACTATGTTGAATTAGTCAATAACAGATATTTGTTATAAACACTCACCCTGGAGAAAGCCTCGCTCCACTATGGTCAACTCTACTTCCTCCTCCAACCAAGAGATCAGGCTGGGTTTCAACAGCTGATGCCCTACACAACAAGAAAAGATACATTCATGTTAGAGGCTCAAGTAGAGATGATAAACCTTCCTGTGCTAGAAAACTATTCCCCACACCCCAACCCGAGACAGGGTCTTGCCATTCTAGCTGGTTTTGAACTCACTGTTGTAGCCTAGGCTGGCCTCAAACTCACAGCAATCCTCCTGTCTCTTATTTCATAGTTCTGGGATTACAGGTGCATGCCACATGACCAGCTGAAAATGATGTTTTCAATGAAAGGCTTAAAATTACTTCCATAAATATTTCAAAACACAAATATTCATGTTTTGGGTGTCCAGAGATTTGTTTTTTCCAACATCTGAAATCCTCAGGTTTAAGCACACATTAAAAAACCTCTAAAGGAGTTTAATACACCAACACTTTAAGCATTTAATAAATGTTCTGTGTCCTTTGAAAAAACTCCATTAACATATTTTTTCAAGTAAGACAGAAAGTTCTCATAGCAAACATTGCAACAGGGGTTCTCATCTTTACAGTGAAACAGATTCATATGAAAGAGTTGTTAAAACAAGAATAAAGAGCCAGGCATAGTGGCACACACCTGTAATCCCAGCACTTGGGAGGCTGAGGCAGGAGGATCGTTGCAAGTTCAAGACCAGCCTGGGCTACAAAGTGAGCTCAAGGTCAGCCTGAATAGCACAGTGAGACACTGTCTCAAAAAGACCCCCCCCCAAAAACAACAACAAAAAAAACAAAACAAACAAAAAAAAACACATGGATAATGAAGACAGAATCTCAGAATGTACATTTCTACTAGATGGTGATGCTACTGATCCTAGGATCCCATTTAGTTGGAAACCACCATGGTAGATTAAATCGTGTTGAGAGAGACCATGTTCCTTATTTCCCATTGTATCTGAGCTGACATCACTAATCCTGGAACAGTGAAGTATGTAATAGATTTTTGTTCTCTAAGAGGCTACAAGGAATGGTGGCAGTCTTACCTACTGTGGACAGGTTCTGGTAGTTCTCCAGCATCACATCTTTGTAAAGATTCCTCTGAGTTGGGTCAAGTGAAGTCCACTCCTCCTTGGTGAAGTCCACAGCCACATCCTCAAAAGTCACTAAGTCCTAAACCATCACAGAAATACTAGGTTGGGCCAAGTAATATCTCCTTCTACCAATGTACATGGATGAGTAAGGAAATGATACCAATGCCTATGAGGATTCTGAGGTGTCCCACATTTTATCCCAGGGTTCAAGGGTCCTACAACATCTCCATATACACTCCCTCACTGTGGCTCTCCTCCTAATTTTATCACTTTTGGCACCTTTTACATGTGAACTTATCTAACAGCAATGAGACTCAGAGCTCTTTGCATCCTAATTCCTAAATAGCACATTCCTGAGTATGTAACAAAGACTTGCTAAATGGTGATATACGAATAAATCATTTGAGAAAAAATGTCACCTACCTTGCCATCTGTCACAACATTCAAAAATAAATACCTAAATGACATCTAAATAGTAAAGATTCACAAGAGGGTAATCCTTCACCTCAGGTTTAAGCACACATTAAAAAATGTGAGAAGCACACTTTCTGGGGAAATTCAAGTAGGGCCTAAGTCTTGCTAGAGGTCCTTTTTTCACTAAGGAGCACTGGAGACAGACCCGCTTAAAAAGATGTGTCTTCTTCATTGGCCTAATTATGCTATTTTTGAGAAGGACAACAAGCTTCCCAAACTATGCATTACCTTACATTCATCATTATTAAAACACATGTTCAGAGATATTTTCATGTGAAACCTATTTTCTCTCAAGTATCTCCCCACATTTTGATTTGCTGACATGGGATTCCCAACCTAGCCTCAATATACAAAACAAGAAATATACTTTACCAGTTGTATCCCACCAGAAGTATGTTCAGTCAAAAAATCCTGCTGAAATGCTGAATCTTTGGTCTGTAACTGCATTTCCAATTCTGAAATTAAAAAAAAAAAAAGGAAACAAAAAAAATTTGGGCTTAAATAGAACAGCATATTAAAGGAGTTGATCAACTTAGCAACATCCTATCTCTGAATAATAATTTAATAGGGGCTGGGAAGGTAGCACAGTGGTAGAGAAGTCCTGGATTCAACCCTAAGAACCAGGATTTTAAAAAATCTATTTGTTTTAAAAATAAACATAGCAGGGTGTGGTTGTGCAAATCTATAATCCCAGCACTCAGGAGAGTGAGGCAGCAAAATCACTGTGAGTCTGAGGACAGCCTGGGTTATATAATGAACTCAAGATCAGCCTGAACTACACAGTGAGACCCTGTCTCAAAATAAATAAAATAAAAATAAACATGAAAAAAATGAAAGTAACATTTAAGATTTAGAGTGAAAATTCAGCAATGGCACTGTCACAATTTTAATTTGTTAAATACTGATTCTGTGAAAATGAATGCATGATAAATAATTAAAAGGTTATTAACAAGAGTAAAAAACAAGAAATATCAGAACAATGAAAATAAGCTGGGTATAGTGGTACAAATCCAGCTAAATGGGAGGACAAAAAGGGAAAATCTATAAAGTTTGAAGCCAGCCAGGGCAACTCAGCAGGACATTGTCTCAAAACAAACGAAAAAGAATGGGGTTGCAGCTCAGTAGTACAACACTTGCCTCAAATAGGCCCTGGGTTTACTCTTCAGTGTCCCAAAAAGAAAAACAGAAGGAGGGAGGAAGGGAAGGAAAAGGAACATGAAAATGATGTACCTAAAGAAACACAGTATGTCCTTTCCTGAGATTATAGAAGAACAAGAGTTCAAGGTAACTTATGAGAAGTTCTGTTACAGCTTGTATCTAGATGTCTCTGTAATGACTCATGCACTCATAGGTGGAGCTTTTGAAAGGTGGCTCAATCGTGGGTGTGTGATATGAGATTATGCATGTGATAACTGGATTAGCCTTCTCACCAGCTTAGCATAGTTCTAGGAGTGGACATTGGGAAGATCTGCCCTGGCTGTGGATTGCACCAACCAATGGTCTTACAGCCTGAATGGAATGTAAAGGGAAAGGAAGGTTGCATGAACTTTCTCCTTTGCCATACTGTCCTGCCTTAGAGCCAGCTGACCATGGACTGAAACCTCTACAAATAGTAAGTTAAAATGAACCTTTTCTCCTTTAACTTGTGGGTACCAGATATTTTGTCTCAGTAACAAGAAAGGAACTAAAAGACAAGTTTCCCCTCTATACTCCAAATAAACTGAACCTATCACAGTACTGCATTTTTCTTCAAAAGTATTCACCTTGGAGAACTCCTTTCTGCCCAATCACCAATTCCCCTTTCAAGTAAGACACAGGGCTGGGTTTGATGGGCATTTGACATCCTGTACATGGGAAAGATACATTCATGAAGCAATGACAAAATGTTCTACGATTCAGGTCTGTAATTCTATTTAAAACAATTAAACTATCTCAAGTATACTAAGAAGACAGATAAGGCCTCATTGTGTGATCCTGAAATTGGTAATCTCTGACTGCTGAACTCCTAAATGATGCCACAATCACATTTATAAAGCTCTAACGTTTTAATCAACTATGGAAACAAAATAAGTAAACCAAAGAGATCTTTGTCAGGTAACAAACTAAACCAGTGGATGGGGAATGTAGCTCAGTAATGGAGATCTTCCTAGCATGCATAAGGACCCAGGTCTCACCCCCAATTCAACAGAAAAATAAACTAAACCAGTGACTCAAATAGTAGAGTGGGCCAGGCGTGATGGCACACACCTGGACACTGAGGCAGAAGGATTGCTGAGTTAGAGGCCAGCTGAGCTACATAGTGAGTTCAAAACCATCCTACACCACAAAGGAAGATCAAAATTCAAGCACAGCCCAGTAAGAGCAACTTACTAAGACTGTGTCTCAAAGTTAAAAGAAAAAAAAGAAAAATTTTAGGGATAGGGATGTAGCTCAGTGCAAAGGCCCTGGGTTCAACACCCAATGTTATAAGAAACAAATAAACAAACAAACACCTACCACAAGAGACTAAGGTATATTAAGGAAAAGATTAACTTTACTCACCATTATCAGAGTTGACCCCACAGCTGCTGATCACAGTAAGTACATAACATACACCTACTCTATATGAGGCTATAGGAAATGTGACAGTCGTACCTACTGTGGCCAGGTTCTTAGAGTTCTTCACCAGTACATCACTATGTATGTTTCTCTGTGTTGGGTTCTTTAAAGGTTCTTCCAGCTGGGTGCCATCCACAGCCACATCTTCAAAGGTCCCTGAATCCTAAACCACAGTACATGCTATCTTGAGCCAAGTAATAAATATTTCACCCATTTTCACAGAATAAAGAGAGGGGACTAAGTGCCTACAGAGATGTGAATTCTGTTGATTCCAGGGTTCAGCGGCCCTAGAGTTCTTCTCTGCACCCATGTTCACTAATCATGTACTCCACTCAGAAGTTCAATGGCACATCTCACACATGAACTCATCTCATACGACAGACACTTCTTTTTTGTCCTATGTATTTCTCCAATTAATCTGTGTATTGCATACATTTAATATAAGGTGATAGATGAAACCTTCTGAGAATAACAGCATTAAAAGAAACACATTTGGCACCATGTTGATCAAACTACTTGGTAATTACTAAAAAACTGCAATGATTTTTAAGGGAATCATTCATGAATGTGAAAGGTGCTACTGCCTAGGGAAATTCGACTAGGGATTCAATCCTTGTATTAGGCTTTACTTCCTTTAAGAAGCCCTGCAGACAAGTCTGCTGACGTGGAAATGTGTCTACTTAGTAGATGTAATATAAATGTGTGGAATGAAATACATTCTTCATACATAGTAATTTCTCAGGGAGTCATCCACTGTCTCTTCTGTCTCTATCTTTTCTTCATGACTGCAGGCTGGGTCCCCAGAAAGTAGACCTCCTGGAAAACAGTGAAGACATGACAACTCAGAGCTGACCAGAAGCCCACATTCACATCATATACACAGCTTTCCATCCTAGTTCCAAATTTCCATATAATCAGAAGAACTAAGGCACAAAATCTCTAGGAAAGCACAATGCCACTTATAGCCAGAAAAAGTGATGGTAAGTCATACAGTCTGTCAGGAAAGTATACTGGTCTCACTTCATAAGTAGGGAGTTAAGCCCTAAGATTAACTTCCCTATGTCAACAGAACTCATGAATGCAATTACACAGTGTCTCTTCGCACGGGCGACACACCAGGGAGCAGACTTCTACACAGTGCTCTCTGGCACACTGCAACACCTCAGGATGGACCAGCAGCACGGTTATTCCAGCCCACACCACTGGGTTCTGTATCGTGCAGGGAGGCCTAAAGCCGATTCTCTGGAAAATAGCAACAGGACTTACCATACGACAAACTGGTAACATCCATCTTGTAAGTCTGATGGTGAAATATGTGTGATCACGCTCTTCCGTGATTCCAAGACACGTTAGGGCAGCTTATGAATCTTAAGTGAACAGTAGCAATAGCTACTCCTTTTTAATCGGGGTTATGCAGATTCCTGTTGGCATCAATCATTTAATCAAGAAGCATTACTTAGCAGTTTTCAAACATCATATATTAGCTTTCTGTTGGTGACACACATGTGAATGCCACTGAAGTGGTACAAATCCTTTAACATGAAATTAGTAATACTACTGTCATTTAATGAAGAACACTATGTACTGTCTGTTATACTGACAGCTTTTATATATACATACTTATGTATATACAGTAGCTCCATTATATACATTATTCTATTTAATTATTTGAATAATCCTTCACAGCAGATAATCACTACTTAATGATGAAAAACAAACAAAACCCACAGATTTAGATTTCAATAATGAGGAACTGATAAAACAACACTTCAATGCAGATAAAGTTTGTCCCTAAAAACTCAACTGTGAATGTAAAGACATGAGAACCAACATGGACTCTGGAAATTGATACCTGGGATACTTAAAATGTAATGTTCTACTTTTACAAGTACAGTATTAAGAACCAGAATGTTGTGATTTTCCAAACACATCAGAATATATCTCAACCATGGGAATCCCTGTTGGTGCTCATAGCAGAGGGAGGAAAGCACCAAATCAGCATGCCAAACACTTGCGGATATGGTGAGTCTTCTCAATGACACACCTTATGTTATTACTGATGAGCTCTTTCTTCCCAGTAACTTCTGCCTCTATTTTTCACTCTTTATTTTCAGACAAAGGAAATTCAAAAATAAATAAACAGCATCAACAGAAGAAAAATATACGCTTTCTCAGACAAAGCATTTGTAAATGTAATCAGAGGACAAAAATGAAAAAAAGAATAAAGAAACCTTATGGTATTTATAGGAAAGTGAAATAAAAACAGTGAATTCTCTCTTCATAGGACTTCAACAGGAAAAACAACAACAACAATGAGGCAGAAATAGGCTGGGCATGTTGGTACATTCCTGTACCACCTTTTCTGGAGGCTGAGGTAGGAAGATCTGGATTTCAAGGCCAGCTATATAAGACACTTCTCAAAATAAAAAAATAAAGAGGTCCTAGCTCAGAATAAAGTCCTCAGTTTCACTTCCAGTACAATAGGAAAAAATACAAACACTCTGTGTTTGTGCCTTGGTGGTAAAGCCCTGGCCTACAAATAAGAGGCCCTGTCTTTCAATTCCAGCACTGTAAACGGGAAAAAGGGGTAAAAATGTCCCACATCTGCAAAAACTGTCAGTATCTTTATATAGGAGGTTCAGAGCTCCCAAAAACAAAACAGAAATCCATCCATACAGAACCTAAACAGTGTTACAACCAGATATTCAAAAATCAAGAACAAGGCTGAGCATTAGACCACATACACATAGCATATGTGAATCTATGACTTTGTTCATCAGTATCACAGGAAAAGAAAAACTCAAATGCAGGAAGAGCACCCTAAACGCAAGAGAAAGAATCACATATAGCTGGGCGTGGTGGCGCACGCCTGTAATTCCAGCACTCAGGATGCTGAGGCAGGAGGATTGTTGCAAGTTCAAGGTCAGCCTGGGCTACAAAGAGTGCTCAAGGCCAGCCTGAACTGCATACTGAGACCCTGTCTCAAAAAGAAAAAAACAAAACAAAACAAAACAAAACAACAACAACAACAAAAATCACATATAAGAGTTCCAAAAAGTGCAAGAGCAGATTTCTCACCAGACAACTTATGGGACAGGATAGAGTGGGAGACTATGTAAAAGCTGCCTCCTACAAAAAGAATTAAGAGCAATCCTTCTCATACCCTTTCAAAAATTAAAGGAGAAAATACTTCAAACTCACTTTATAAAGTCAGCATTATTATGCTACTAAAGCCAGAGAAGGAGGCTATGAAAAAAGTGTTAACTGGCCATGGAGGCACACTCCTATAGTTCCAGCACTTTGGGAGACTGACGTAGGAGAATCAATTCAAGGCCAGCTTTAAGATAGATGCAAAACACCAAAATTACTAGCAAACTCAATTCAATAGAACATTAAAAGGATCATTCTCAGCCAGGCTTGGTGGTGCTCACCTGTAATTCTAGCTACTTGACAAGCTAAATTAGGAGAATCACAAATTCAAGGTCAGCCTGTGTAACTTACTGAGATTCTATCTTAAAAAATAAAAAGGACTGGGGATGTAGCTCAGTGGTAAAGCACCAGTGGGTTCAATCTCTAGCACTTGAGAAAAAGAAAAATTATTCACCATGATCAAATGAAATTTATCCCTGGGATAAAAGCCACAAATGCTGTTCCTGAAATAGCCAAAGGAATTTTCAGTTTTAAAAAAAAAAGCTGGAGCCACACTATCTATGTAATTTGACTACCCATCAAAAAACTGGACAAGCTTAAATACTAGAATAAAAACATACAATCCAGTGGAACAAAAAAGAATACCTTGAGCGACATTTCATGCCAACTGATTTGCAAAGTATACACTGAATAAGCAGCTCAATTTCAAAAAGAATTAGTGTGTATAGCCATTAAGGAAAATAATATGAAAGTTCCTCAAAAATTAAAAATAGAACTTCCATGTACTACAGCAGTCCCTCTATTGAGTTTATTTCCATTGGACAGGACATCAGAATGTTACAGACAGTAACACTACAGATGCTGCAGCACTATTCCAAACAGACAGAACATTTCAACAACCCAAGTGCCCATCAATAGAGAAAAGCATACAGAAAATGAGGTACATACACTTACTATTATTTAGCTAAAAAAGGAAAAATTCTGTCTTGGTGCCAACATGGACGGACCTACAGGACATTATGGTAAGAAAGAAAAATACCAAATGAGCTCATCTGAGCAGAGCGTAAAACCTCACAGAAACAGTAAAATAACGGTTACCACCACCTGAAAGTGAACATTTCAGAGATGTTGATGGAAGGACCCAAAATTTGAGCAAGACAGAAAGTTAACATGCATTGTACATCACAATGACTACTATTCACAGCAATATACTGGAAAATTGATGAGAGTAGATTTTAAGTTTTCTAACCACACACAAAACAGTGAGGTAATCCACACTAAACAGTAGTTGGATTTCCCCAGGCCTCGATTTAAGCAGATATAAAAAACATTATGTTGTGAGCCAGGTGTGGTGGTACACACCTGTAATCCCAGCCCTCGGGAGGCTAAGGCAGGAGGATTGTTGTGAGTTCAAGACCAGCATGTGTTACAAAGTGAGTTCAAGGCCAGCCTGAACTACATAGTGAAACCGTCTCAAAAAAAAAAAAATCATGTTGTGCACCATAAATACATGTAATATTTACTTGTGAACTGCAACAAAACAAAATACAACCATAACCAAACATGTCTGACTACCCCCTGCACTGGCAAAGGGAATATAACCAACTCTCATCTACATATAAGGCCTACAGGGACCTGAGAGCGAGGGCCTGTTGGGAAGGTATTGGAGGGTCTCGGCCTAAAGGGTCTAACCTTTTGGCTTGCCTGGGTCACAGTGAATGAAGTAGTCTTGGGTCACACATAAAATATATAATATAGTTAACATAGTTGAACAAAATCTCCTTTATTTTTTAATATTTAAGATACTAAGTTACTTTATGAAATAACACAGTAAGCCTAAGTGCAATAATTAAATAAGAAAAGTTACAGGTCTGCTTAATAACGATAAATGCCTGTCTTCAAAGGCACACACACATATAGGTAAACTGAAATATTACCAGTAATCATTGCCTTTCACTTGCTAACCCATACAAGTACATGTAACTCTAGTATACTGATGCCTGCAAGTTTCAATCCAACTGTGTGTGGCAGGAAGTGGAATCAGCATCACAAAGCATCCTGTTGTCACACAGACCTTGCTCAAACACACAGCAATTGAGTCATGAGAAATTTTTCTAAAAATCACATGACAATGAATGTTAAGTTTATGATATTGTGACATTACTAGCTGTCCAGTGCTGCACACAGCTTGTAAGCCAGGGGCTGTACATACCTGGTCTACAGGAAGTACACAAAAAGGACTCATCACTGCATGTGATCATCCTCGTTTCACAGCCAGGGACGACAAAAAAGGAAATACATGGCAAAACCAGCCTTACAATACTGCTGCACCTCGCTGTAGGAGCTAGATGCTTGGAAAAGTGTGAATATGTTTGCATCAAGAAATTATAAATTTACCAGGTG
>RJWT010028807.1:0-15110 GCA_004365215.1 Cuniculus paca | reverse complement strand
CCCTCCCCTCTCCTCCCTGTGAGCTTCTGCAGGACCTCCCTCCGGTTTCCTGAGGCCCTGCCATGGCCCAGACGTCCTCCTGTCTGTCCCCTCTCAGCGCGCATCTCCCGCACACTCCTCTACTCCCCATGACCTGCCCGGCTGTGTCTCCCCCTTCCCCAGGCTTCCGTTTGATTTTCCTACTGCACAGCTCAGACCCCGCCTCTTCCGTTGCTGCCGACCCCACTTGCCTGGAAACCGGAAGTTCGCATTTGGAGGGTTTGCGCCTTCCAAGGCCTTGGGGGGTGCTGCGCCCCAGCACCCTGCCCAGCAGGAGCCTTGTTCACCAACGCAGCCCTGCGCACCTGCGCACTACCGTTCACCTCCCATCCGTCAGGGGCCTGACCCGCAACTTGTTTTTAAAAAAGTTTATTAGTTCGTGCTTGCTGTACATAATGATTCGGTTCATCATGGAGAGGGAGCGTGTGAGCACAACACTTGTCGGTTCTCTTCTCTTCCCTTCCCTCCACTCCCTTCCCCCACCTCTGTCTCTTTGTTCTCTCCCTTTTGTAAAAGATCTAATGCCCTATTTCCTATTAGCCATCTTTTATTTTGCTGTTTGTTTATACTTTGGGTTTCGCATATAAGAGAATCCATGGAATATTTAAGTTCCCCCCTTCCTTCCTTCCTCCCTCCCTTCCTTCTTTCTTTTCTTCTTTCCTTCCTTCCTTCCTTCCTTTCTTGTCCAGGGCAAGAGCCACAGAACCCGGTAATGTTTGAGGTCGTCTCAAGAACACAGCTTGGTGAAGTTTTCTATAAAGTAAGAAGAAAAACGAGAATTTGTCAAAGACCAAACGACCGCGGTGATCAAGTGGAGGACTCGTGAGTCATCTAGGAGACTTGAGTCTGCATTAAATGAGGGGACTTTCAGACTTTGGTCACAGTTGTGTAGGTTGAGACTGAGGATGGGGGTTACCTAGCACTAGGCTGGAAAACACCCAAATCATCTTCATTGTGGTACTGGGATTGGACCCAGGTTCCCTGGGTTGTGTCCCTACCCTTTTTATTATTTAAAAAAAGTTGAGATAGGGTCTTGCTAAATTACCTAGGCTGGTCTCAGACTTTATATCCTCCTGCCTCAGTGTCCAGAGTAGCCGGGATTATAGGTGTACAGCACCACCCCAGACCAAATTGAAATAAAAGAGACTCAATTTCACACTGTGGTAGAGTCAAAAATAGCAAGCATGACAGCAGAAGTGCAGGTCCATCTGACCTCTGCTACAGTGGCTGGACCAGACTGCCTGAGCACAGGTCAGCAGTAAGAGTCCTCCACCCTGGTCTCTGTCCCGACCTTGCTCGCACCACCCCAATGACTGAGTCTTGTAGAATCCAGAGGGTCCCTCCATTAATGGGGTCCCCTTCACTTGCTTCCTGGAGCAAAGATCCACCAGCCAAGGCACAGATGACCCAGGGTGTGACCGGGGCAGAGGTTGCTGGACTGGCCATTGGCCTGGGTGACACAGACATCATCAATGCTCCTGTCTGCCTCCTGGCACTTTTGTCCTGGTGCTGGCTCTGCTTTTCCTTCCTAGGCTGCTGTCTGCCCTGGAGTGGCTCCTCCCTGGTGTCCACCTGCTGCCCTCACCACTCTGCAAGGCAGCTGGCGAGAAGAGAGAGAGGAAGAGAGAGAGAGAAAGAGAGACTGGCGAGGGCAGCCCTGCTGTCCCTGCAGTCCCCACTCTGCTGCCCCGCAGCTAGTGTCCTGGTCTGTGCTCTGTGCAGCTTTACAGCTGATTCCTCTTCTCTACTCCCCACTGTCCTGTGCAGAGGTGTCTGGGTGTGGGGTCCCCAGACACACCCCTGGCAAGACAGCCCACATTCGGGGAGGAGCAGGGCTCTGGCTGGCCCTGCCCACTGCAGGAAGGTCTGCAGTTTTCTTCTGCACCCCTCCCCCCCAGCCTGTCTCCATAGCCTGACCAGGAAGCTCCTCCCCAGCAAGGCGAGGGGCCTCCCACTGTCACCACACAGCCGTTCTGACATTGCACAGTCTGCCGCGTGCATAGCTGATGGAAGAATGTGAACCTGAGTCTGCCCTTAAATTGCGTTTGCTGATGTCGCTCAGAAGTACATTGATTGGATAATTTCTGTCTCCAGAAAAGAAATTCAGCACTGAGCTAGGGCAATGCTGGGAAAATGACAGTCAGAAGGAAAACTTGAAAAACCGGAAAGCCAGGAAAATTGCACGTGGGGAAAAATTTACTTCTCGGAATTGCTTGGACCTTGCTGTTGTCTACATGTGCACCCACTGACACACTAACACACACATCACGCACACAACCACACATATCACAACATCCGTATGCCAGACACACAGCCACACTTGTACATTCACCTGTGTGCACACAGGTGCACACACATCCCATACATCGCACCACATGGACTCACATCAAATCTCATGCAATCAGCCACACACAGAGTGCACACACGGACCACTCCTCACACTCCCACCATCCCAGACCACGATCAGATACACCAGGCTGTCTCAGCAGCCCCCTGCAACACACCCCACATGACCTCCGCCTCACAGCCCCCCATCCCTGAGCCAGAGCCTAGCAGGAAGCTGTAGAGGAAGGAGGGACGGTGTTCATGTGTGGGAACAGTGGGGCACAGTCAGCTCCGTAAAGGAGGCAGTGGTTCCAGGAATGTGCATGAGTAGATGCTGCAGTTGGTGCTTCCTTTGGAAATCTGGCTTTAAAAGCCCAGAGGCAACATGCTGTCAAATTGCCAAATTTAGAATCTTTCCGTGTCCTCCTGCCCTGATCGGTCTCCCCTTGTGGGAGTGCAACGCGTCATCCACACATCACTGGGGGCACGGGGGAATCGTGGCAGCAGGTGGGACCTCCCAGTCATGGCAGGAGCATTTGGAGGACAGCATGGAGCTCACTGCCATGCCCAGGGGCTCCGAGAGGTCTGTGTATGGTGTGTGTGAAGGGCTTGGCCCTGGCTGAAGAAGCACAGTCCTGATCTTTGCCAGCTTTTTCTGCCCTTGGAGGTGGCCTAGTCTACCTGGCTTATAGGATGCCTCCTTCAGAGGGTGGCACCCCAAAGTAGAGAGATGATTCCTAGACTTGGCAAGCAAGAGCAGACTGCATGAGCCACTTCCAAGATGTGCGAACTCAGACTTTCTAGAAGTGGATCTCAGCACGAGTATTTCCAAACAGCTCCCCAAGGGCGAGTGAGACAAATGTGAGTGTGTCTTGAGGGTTCTGTATGGTTCAGCCTGCAGGCGAGCAGGAATTTGGGGCAAGGTTTCCATCTAGAAGGAAGTGCTCTGTGCACTTGTGCCTGGTCTGTGGCCCTTGGTGTGAGACACTTCCTTCTATTCCTCCTCACCTTTTGCTGGGCATTATTTAGGTCTGACTTCATTGCTTGCTACCTTCTCTAACCCCATATCCTGGGCTAGGTGTCCTATAGCACTGTGGCATTTTTCTATGATAATCCTGACTTAGGGAATGTTATTTCTTGTTAGCATACTCATGACTTTTAGTAGAAAATAACAAGGCAAAGGTATTGCACTGTTTAATGTTATATTGCTAGGTGTCTGCAGAGAAGACTCAATGAAGATTTTGTGGGGTGTTGGGACCTGAGCACAAAGGACTGGAAAAGAGGTAGTTGTGTGGAAATAAGGTAAGGACAGGAGAAACAAAGCAAAGATAGGAAACATGACTGGCAACTAAAAAGCTTCCCTTATTCAGGCTTTGACTCACAGTAACATCATTGCAAAATCTGTCAGCTACTGCAACAATAGCACTGTGTAATAAGTCATTCCAGGACTCAGTGACTTGAAGCAATAATCCTGTAACCTTGTATTTGTGGACTGTAACCCAACTGGACTAAGCTGAACTTTGGCTTCAGGTGGGAGCTGGACTCTGAATGGGTAGTGACTGTGTGGGCAGGTTCTTCACCACCTGGTGGAGATCAAAGGTGTCCAGAGACCAAGCCAGACCATGGAAACATGTTTAAAGTTTCTGCATGTGTCATGTCTACTAACATTCCACCGAGTAAAGAAAGTCACCCTGCCGATTTCAGTCTTGGGGAGCGGGGGGGCATCCAAACTATCAAAGAATTTAGTTCTACTCTCTTAATATTTTGATCACTTCCTGTGAAGGAGAAATAACACTAACCCTTGACATTTACTGAGTCCCTAAGAGGACACAGTGTTTCTGTGGCTGGCCTGAGTTCCAGATTGGACGGAGTAGTGTGTGAAGCCAGGCTCTTCTGATGTCCAAGCCTAACTCAAGGCACTACTCTACAGAATCCTCAGCTTTCAATTTCAAACTCGAGGTTGGACAGAGCTTAAGTGATGGCTGGTACCCTAACCTTGGGGTAGAGGATCTGAGAGAGGTGAGAAAGAGGAAGAAAGGAGGACCGAGGTGGAGACTGGGGAGAGTTGCCAAGTATCTTATTGTTTTGCGTTGCTTGCATAGAGAGTCTGAGGCTGGGAAAAATACAAAGAAACCAAGCTTACTTGCCTCAAGATTCTGGTGGCTGGAGAGTCCAAATGATGTGACATTGGTACCTGGCAGAGGCAGATGGCACCTCATGGTGGCTTGAGTGGGTGGAGGAGAACTCACAGGGCACGAAAAGAAGCAAGAAAGCAAGCTGGGCTCACCCTCGAGGTAGCCAGTTCAGTCCCATGACACCCAGCCCATGGCCTCCAGACCAGTGTTTGTCCCTTCAGGGGGCAGTGCCCATGATGCCCTGATGATTTTCCTGGAAGTCTCCACCACCTCCACACTGTTACCCTGGGGAATTCAGCCTTCCTGTGAGATTTGCCTGGACGAACTGCGCTAAACCATAGCACTGAAGCAGACATGGGGTTGCCGGAAGTCAAAGACAAGCTTCCCTTATTCCACTATCTGGCTGTTTGCAAACTCAGAATGGACATGTGCATTTCCAAAAGAAGCAATGGATAACTACCAAGAAGTTAAGATATGACAGATGGTAGGCACCAAGGTGTTTAAAATGAGTCTCACCTCATTTTACAGATGAGGACCTGGAGCCCAGGTAGAGGAAAGTCACTTGCCCAGGACATATGGCTACGTTAATGGCGGGCCTAGACGAAGGCTGGATTTGTGATTCCAAAGCCGGGGCCCTGCTCCTGCCTGCTCGGAGGGAGCCATGAAGGTAGTACTGGGTACCACCGTCTTCGGAGGCTGTTCAGGTAACTGATCATGACAGAATATTTCACTGATGCTACAGAGGCAGTGAAAACATTTGCATAGTTATGTTCAACAGAGCAGACAGGCTGGGGTTTTCAATTTACAGCTCGTTGCTTGGCATCCGGTAGGCACTGCCTTGATGAGCTTTATTTAACAGACAGCCACCTGGCATTTGTACAGCCCTACAATTTATGTAGCAGTGGTGATGTAAATATTAACTATCAGTTGATCTATTTTACTTAAAAGTGAAAGGATGTAAACCCAAGTGAATGATAGGTTTGAAGAAGCAAAATTGCCGAGAAGTAGATTTTATTAATATTTTTACATATATTATCTGTTCTTGATAGCTATCTGTGTATTATGAATGATGAGATTATTGGGTTCACTTTAACTGTAATTTTTCAAGGCAAAGAAAGTTTGGGAAAAATAAAGACATGTAATGGGTGGACAGACAAGGTTATATAAAAGAGGCAAGTGAGACAAAAATGATAAAAATGGCATGGAGTGTGTAAAAATGTACTCATTCCTAACATAAATTAGATCTAATAGATTCATAAAAATCTGTTCTAGGAAATAACAGCCAGCTTTTCTTACCCGTGGTTTTCAGTTGTTCTGGAAATATAACTGTGGTGCCCTGATGTTCTGCTTTGGAGCTTTTATCTTATCTTTTGTGTACTGCTGCATCCTGAGCAGTGGGCATCGGATCTGGCATGTGACAATCTATCTGCCTCTCTCTGTGGAAGGAGAGTTGCTTCTTCAGGTCAGGATGTGGGAGGTCACATCAGACCGGCACTTGCACTCTAAAATCTAAATTGAGGAAAAAACATGTAGGGTATTTTAACAAGCCATCTAAGATGAAGACACCTAAAGGAACGAAATTTCAGAGACAAATCATTTCTAGAGGAACCAAGATCAGCAAAGACCTTCCTCTCTGAAGGAGGTTGGTAAGTCTGGGAAAAGCAGAGGCAATTTTTAGGAGTAAGAAAGAAAAAACTAGAGGCGTTTGTATGGCCCTGTGGTTGTATGACTCAATGACTCTCCTAGGATTGCTGAGTGCATGGTCATTCAGGAAACCAGGATGAGCTAGGAAGGGAAAAGGGAAGAAAGGGGCGGGAGAAACAGAAAGAGGAGGAGGGAAGAAAGAAAGGAAAGGAGGAGGGAGGGAGAGGGGAGGAGAGAGAGAGAAGAGGGACCGAGAGAGAGAGATCAGAGGGAGATTTATAGTTTTAAATATAAGTGAGCAAGAAAGTTTAGGAATCAGTTTTCTAAGCTTTTACCTCCAGAAAGTATAAAATTAAGTGAAGATTAAAGATCTAATAAAGATAAAGACAGAAATCAGTGAAATAGAAAACAGACTTATGTTTGAGAAAACAACGAAGTCAAATGTTGGGTCTTTTGGAAATATTTATAAATTGACGTACTTTAAGCAAGACTGAACATGAAAAGAAAGAGATAAAACATGATTGCCAGGATCAGGAATAAAAAATGGGGAAGTTATTACAGATTCTGATTTAATGGATAGTAAGCTATTGTGATTCTATATTTCAATGAATTTTTATGTAGAATAAATTTGATAGTTCTAGGAGAAATGGGCAAATTATTGAAAAACACAATTTACCAAAGCTGACACAGAAAAGAATAGAAAATATTTGTTCCGTGAATGAGTATTTCACACTGAACAGTTGTGAACTTTTTCCAGAGTTTTGACCTGGCTCCTACTAGCTTGGAACAATGTCTGTTCCATTAAGGAAAGAATTTCCTCCTCTGTGTGTGTGTGTGTGTTTCTGTCTGGCGGGTTGGGGATCAAACCCATGGCCTCGTGCATGCTAGGCAAGGGCTCTCCTGCTGAGTGACTCCCTCAGTCCACTCTTCGGTTTTCTTTTTCATCAAAAGACTTGTTGGCATTCAGGAATTTTGAGAGGAGTATGACGGTTCACACTCCGAGCAGCTGAGTCATTCATTGGGCTTTGTTGTCTGCATAGGAGCCTTCTGCACAGCTCTGTTGCCAAGCCAGGCAGTTCATAAGAAGGGGAATGGAGTTCTGTAGTGTTCTTGGGTGTGAGGTTTAACATACCTCATTATTTTTGAAAAATTCTCTGCTATCTTCTTTTCAAATATTCCTTTTGCCTGCTTTTCTCTTTTATCCTTTTGGATTTCACTTAGTATTTTTCCCAAATTCTTCAATGCTCCATCATTTTAAAAAATCTTTTCTTATGAAAAAAATGAGACAATGTTTCATAATCAAATAATAAGAGAATAACTACAGTTATTATGCTGTGTATCATTATCTTCAAAGTGGCAACTAAGTACAAGGTGTAAACCAAACAGATCCTTACAAAAAAGAAATTAACAAATGATACAAACTTTCTTTTCAACAAACTAAGATAAACTGTTAGCATAAATGAAACAAATTAGCATATATATGAAATATTTTTAAAACAATGGAATTTGTAATTTGGGGATGTTTTTGGACTTCTGCTTGCTTCCTGTTTATCTCTTTTATTTTATTCTTTATGTGTGACTTATTTCACTTAACATTTTGTTTCCAAGTTGCATCCATCCACCTAAAAAAATGTCTCAAGTTTATCTTTATGGCAATATAGTACCCCACTGTGTGTAAACATTGCATTTTTCTTATCCATTCATCTGTTGATGAACATATATGCTGTTTCCAAGATCAGCTATTGTAAATTGTGCTGCCATAAACATGAATATACATGTATCTCTGAAATATAATGATTTTAACTCTTTTATTCCATCATTTTTGATTTTTCACTTTTTTTCTTTGTATGTCAGTTGGGTAATTGATATTAACCTATCTTCGAATTCACTGATTTTGTTTTTCCAGAGTGGCTTCAGGTCTTTTCATGAGACTGGCAAAGACTTTCTTCATTTCTACTATGAATTTATTTATTTATTTATTTATTTTTTTGGCCACACTGGGGATTCAACTCATGACCTTGCACTTGCCAGGCAGGTGCTTAGGCCACTGAGCTAGATCCCCAGCTCTTGAATTTATTTTTTTAAAAAAAATTTCTAGCATCTTTATATTGAAATTTGCAATTGTTTTTCCTATGCTAAAGGTCTGACTTATTAATATTTTTTCCTAATAACTCATAACTTTATTAGCAATAGAAACAGTACAAATTTCAAACCACGCTGCAGTGACCTTTTTGAAACACTGAAAAAGTCCTTTTGAATGATCACCTTGTTAGTTCCATAATAGCATTGATGGTGTCATTACTGTTGTTCTTCAGGGCTTGGACCAGCTCTGCTGTCCACACATTTGCTTGTGACATAACCAGTTCTACATCTTAACTTCCCACCTGGTTCATCAACTTCTTCCTCTTCAATCTCTTCTTGTAAAGTTGGAATCTGTGAATTTTCTTGAATGTTTGAGACAGTTCACCTTGAACTTTGAATTTCTCAGTGACTGATAACTGTGCTTGCTGAGATAATTCCTTAATCTTGGCTTCCCCAAAACTAGTAGGTCCTGAAGCTGGGCTCTTATAGATAGCTGGTTTTGTGATGACAAAGAGGATATTCTTAGATTTCGAGATAGTGACTCTAGTAACCCTCGTAACCTACCAAAGACCCAGTTTGGACTGTCTTCCATGCTTTCTTTTCACTCTGACTCTGTTTTGGTTTAACGACTGGTTTTCCATTGATTTCAGCTGCTACTATGGGCTGGGCTGGTTGTATAGTTGCTTGTGTGAAATCTTGCTCCTCGAGCTCTCACACTGATTTATCACTGTCAGATTCTGTTTCAGACCCTGTCTCAGCCTGGGGCTGCAGCAACTCCTGCTCTGTAGCAGGGATAGTTTCTAGGGCTTCACCAGGCATTTTGTGCAGGCAACGCAGAACCAAGATGGCAACAGAAAGAGTATTAATCATATTTATTTTAAAGGCCCTCTCTGATAATAGCAATGTCTGGATCATCTCTAAGTCTCATTTTGTTGATTTCCTTGACTCTTGTGAAGTGTTTACACTGTCTTGTTTTTTCATGTCTTGGAATTTTTGTGTTAATGCTGGTCATCATGTAGAGGAACAATAGTGATTGAGGCAAACAGCATTACACCTGGAGTGGACAAAAAATTTCGCTTATCCTGTTAGTGTGGGGTCGAGTCACTCTGGTCAGGAAGGAAACTAGGCTTGGGTGTTCTGGTTGTTATGACTAGCATTAACATTTGAAGGGAACAGGAGAATTTTCTCAATATTTGTGCTCTACACTTAGCTCCTGGCTTTGCTGTGTGTTTGGGTCACAGGTGGCACTTCTTTCCAGTGTAGACCCTTATTTCTCATTACTTCATACTTGGTAGTGTGTGTTTAGAGTGATGGTGCTTTTTGTTGTCTGGTGTTTTAGAACAACTTGTTCCAGTTTGTGAGAACCAAGGTGTTGTGAGACCAAAGAAAAGAGGTAGACAGGTTCAGGATCGCATGGTGTGGAATGTCTTGGGGCATTATTAACGGAAATGTGGTTCTGGGTGGCAGTAAGACTACTTAGATTTCTCAGTTTGGGTCAGCAGATAGGGGCCTATGAAGCAGTCAGGACAAATGTAGCTGCATCCAAACCAGAGTGTACCTGGTTTATCTCAAGCTAATATCACAAATCCAGGTACATTTCTAGTGCTTGAGTCTGGTGACAAAACTTCACTAGCACTGTCTAGAGTGAGCTGGGAAACTACTCAGGGACAACCCTGTGGAGTGACTCAGGGCAAGCACAGCAGTTATAACTCAAGGTGGCCGTGGTCAGGTCAAGCTGGGTCCAGACGTGGAGTTAAGCCTCAGTCTCAGACAGGCCTAGGAGCCATGTTAGTTTGGGGTGTTCAAAGTCACATGACCTCTCCTCCTCATGGAGGTCAGGCTCCCCTGTATCTTGGGTGGGATATTTGTGGGAGAGGGCTTTAGTGGTATAGGCTGATGGGTCCAGCATTGTTCTACTCCCTACCTTAGGGACATAGATTTTAATGGTTACCTTTTCCAGTCCCAGTGGATCATTTCGTGTGCTTGGCGGTGTCCCTCTCCCAGAGGCGTTGGACTTTTTCCCAGTGGAGCAGGGCCCAGGGTGGAGGATGCGTCTTTGCTGCATCTGCAGTTCTTCCCCTTCCCAGCTCCATACCGCAGAGGACGCTGTCTCCCGTCTCTTCTGTGACCCCTGACCTTTCTTTGAGCATTTCCTGGAGCTCTCTGCATTCTCCTACAAACCTGCATACAGCCTTTTGCAGTCCCGTAGGATCGTACCTGAGTTCTTACCTGCCCGGGTGGTGCCCAGCATCTTACCTGTGCTTTCGGTGAGCAGGTGCCGCCTCTCACCTGGAGCTCCCTTCCTCTCTTTAGATTTCAGATGCTTGATTGCTCTGTGACTTCACATCTCTGATAGGTTACAAATCTTACGATGTTGTAATTCATCTGACCATTTCTATCTCCAGAAGGAAGTAGACTGCTACGTTATAAAAACCATTCAGTATTCATCTTTTTTTGGAATTTTTCTCCAAGTATTTATGGAAAAAAAAGAAAAAAAGGCCTTGTTTTCTTCCCCAATTTGATTTTTGGCCCAGGGGAAGTAGGTTTACATGCAGTTCTGGAGCCTGACGGGACTGGCAGGCGGTTTCTGATCTGCAGGCCTTCCGCAAGCTAGTTTTTAAAAATTTGTTAGCACGTTGTGCTATAGGATGACCCCAAATTTCTTTTAAGCCTTATTTATTAGACTGAACTGGCCTGTTGTCTCACTGTGAAAAGATCTGATTAGTACTATCTGAGATTTCCCTCTTCCACTCCAGTCCCCCAAATCAGACAAAATCATCCTGCTTTTATTTTAAAAATACGTCTTCTTGGAGCGATAGATATTCTGGGAAGTTTAGATCAAAATTAACCACCCAGAAATCAATCCGACAGGGCCTCATGGACCTGGCTGTTCCAGAATTTCAAAGTGATGGCTCGTGTTCTTTCAGGGGGAAATCGCCTCTCCTCACGACGCTGCTTTTGTGATGTTTCTGTGTCGTTAACATCTAGAGCGCCTCGCTGTACGTCCAAGCAGGGATTCCAGCAGGGTCACGATGTGCTCAGGGCGGGCTCAGACCCTCAGATCTCCTCTAACACCAGCTTCCTATGAGCCTCGGTGAAGTCTCCATCTGACGGCGGCCTCTGAAGTCGTTTCCAGAATGGACCGTTTAGGATGGTAATTAATTCATGGTTAATTAACTCTAGTGCTAACCAGCCAAGCTTCAGTTTGGCGCTGGTGCTTGCAGAGGGGAGAAAAGGAGGAGGAGGAAGGGGAAGGCTTGCCCAGGCAAGTGACAAAACCACAGATGGGGGACTCGCAAAGGTCAATCAAAAGAATTTATGCGGCTGTCTCATGTTAGGGTCCTTCCCTAGATTAATGCCTGCAGCAAAGTCAAAGTGGCCCCCCTGCTAGACTGTGGGTCCTGGCTTTAATTGGCAGGGGGATTAAGAGCTGGGTGGTGCCCTCATGAGACAGGGAGACTCACTGACAACATCGTCCCTTGTTCTAGGCTCCCCTGAGGAGAGGAGAGGATGACTTTGCGTTCTCATCTCAGTGACTCTTGAGGGCCCCAAATAGCCTGCAAGTGCTGGACTGGGCAGGAGGTCTGGGGACATCTGGAGACTTCACTCTGTGGTGGGCATAGAGGTGGGGTAAGGCCAGTAAGGAGCTGATGTGATGACAGCTAAGAAAGTGGACCCGTCTTCACCCCAAGGTCCAGAGACTGGGATGCTCCTTACTCACTCAGCACCTTCGTACAGCGAGGAGCCTCGCAGCCGCAATGTTCTCAGTGGGGCTGGAAATCTACACTCAGGGAACAAACCCGGCCCACTGCCTGATTTATAAATGAAGTTTTATTACAACCAGAACACAGGCCACAACCACTTGTTCAGTGTTCTTCATGGCAGCTTTCACACGCTGTGGCTGTGTTTGACTATCGTAGCAGAGATCATATGTATGATCCACCAAGAAAAAGCTCGCTAACCCGTTTCCACATCACCAAAGGTGGAAATCCTTCCAGAATGTGAGGCTATTTGTGTCAATCCTCGAGGCTGTTGTGTACCTGCCTCTAATGTCCTAACTCTTCAGGTAGAAGACTAATTTGATGCTCCTAGCCATAGCCATCAAGCAGCCACTCCTGTGGGACTTGTGTGTGAAGTCAGCGTGAACTGGGTGCTTCTTATGCATCTATCCCAGTGCCCCCTCTGTGGGTCTACCTGGTCATTCATGCAGGAGTGGTTCTGAGAGAAGATGGCTTGATTTAGGGTTCTGCGATTTTGCTCCAAGTCTCACTGTTAGTTGGAGGGCCTGGATGAGCCCTGCATACAGACCTGGGAGTATCTCTGGCAAAAGGAGCACTGTCCTAGCAGAGCAGGTAACAGAGGACTCTGGCCTCTCTTGGAAGGCTCTGCAAGGTGGCCCTCAGTGGGCAGAGGACTGACTGGAGGAGGCCTGGCTGGAGGTAGTCGCCCACCTACAAGGCTTCTTGGGCAGAGGGGTCCACGAGGTCTCCTGAGTGACTCATCCACCTGGCTTTCCCAGGCAGGTGTGGATCTCTGCCTGTAGTTAGTGTAATGGGGATGCAGATGCATGCAGGTGCGGGCACAGATATTTGCTTGTGGTTGTATACATGTTTGCAGGTGTGCATCTGGACATGTATGTGTGGATATACTTGTGCTTGTGTGCACGTTCACAAGTGTGCACATATACATGTGTGCGTGCATTTGTTGACAAACTTGTGCTGGTGTACCAAGAGAAATGAGCCAATGGAGTGAATCTTGGGACATCTGGACAGTCTACTTCTTGTGTCACCTCAGGAGGTGTCACTGCGCACGTGGTTTCCTGCAGTCCAGAGCTGGCATGAAGGAAGCCATTGGATTGTAGCAAGGTGACCTGAATCACTGTCACCCACATTGGGGGTCCTTATCAAACATGATTTCACGGTCTGTGGTCATGAGCTAGGGCTGCCTAACAGGGGGATACAGGCTGGAGGCCTGAGCAATGGAAGTTTATTTTCTCACAGTCCTGCAACATGGAGGTCCAAGGTCAAGGTGTCAGCAGGGCCACTCTCCTCAGAAGCCTCACTCCGTGGCTTCTATGTGGCTGTCTTCTCCCATGTATGTCCATGTCCTCCTCCTTGTGAATATGCTGAGATGTGTTAGGTTAAAGGTTACCCCAGGGTCCTCATGTAACTTTAATTGTCCCTTCAGGAAGCTTATCTTCAAATAAGTCCCATGCTAAGGTACCAGGAGATAGGAGTTTACTATATAGGATTGTGGGCAACACATTCCAACCCACACCAGGATGAAAAGTAGAACACCAACAACCTTTGCGTAAGAGTCTACTTTGTTTTTCTCTTCAAGCACCATTTCTTTGCTCAAATATACTTTTATCCAAATGAGTTTATTTCCCTGTATTCCTCACCAGCCATAAAGCAATCCTGTCTTCCTGAGATTTCTCTCAGTTGGTCTTCCGAGTGTCCCCAAACTCGTCTGTCACACATGAGCAATCTCCCAGCTTGTTCTCACAGATGGCTAATCACACCCATGTGTGGGAGTCTGATTAATTGAGCTCAGAAAGTGGGGTCATGTGCAAGTTCTTTGGGGGTACCTTTCTATCCTCCTCCTCCCCTTTCAGAAATGGCCATAGCCAACAGATATGACTATATTTCTTGTAAACAAGGCAAAGCATATTAAAAAAAATATTGGATGAGGGCCATGGAAATTGCAGAAGGAAATATGTGGGCAAAGAAAACTACTGCTGTGGGTGACACAATGTTGGGAGAAATCCAAAGCTATCTTGACAGCCGGGAGCAGTGGACTGACTCTAACAAGATGATGTCTGATCAGAGCTAATTGTGCAGCCTGGCGACCGCAGTAAGTGGGCCCAGCTGTAAAACTCCAGATGAAAGAGCCGTGGCCTGGAGACTTGGACGGGCAGGGAGTTCACGGTGAGTCACTGCGTGTCTCAGCTCCCCAAGGGCCCAGGCAAGCAGAGTCTCCGTCTCTGCCATGGGGGTGGGGGAGTTTGTGTAAAGTGAGGGAGGAAATAGTCTCATTTTTCTGCGGGGAGGAAAAGATCAGATCCCTAGAGGGCTGAGTCTTCAGCTGTGGGTGCATCCTTTAAAAAGATGATGGGAAATGGAACGATGGTTCCTGAAGCTATCCCTGGGGTAAAAGGGCTGGAGGAATGCAAACCAGAGAGAGAATCCTTGGGAGAGAAAGAGCATGCTGGACAGATTAGTCTTTGCCATGTTGTCAAATAGATAACAGATGGGGCTCATTCTGCAGGGATGCATTGTGAAGACCACTGGGCAGAAATTAAGGGGAATCTCATTACGCACCAATATATTATCGAAGATCTGCTGGAGGTTGGCTGCTACCCTTAGACTGGAGATGCTTAAGTAGAAAGGGGGCCTGGAGAGAAACCTGGAGATGTTACAGAGAAGATTCAGTTATTGAGAATAAAGGAAAAAGTATGGTTAAATAAATGGAGAACAATATGGAAGAAGTAAGTCCAAAGAATATCGGATCACGGCAAACACGAATGTGTGAAGCAGCTGTTAAAAGATGCGTAATGCAAATACATATTATTTACAGGATTAAAATACAAGCTGATACAACACGGTGCAAGTTAAAGTAGCAGAAAAACTGTACTAGAAAAGTACTATCAGAAAAGAAAGCTTGAAGTTGATAGTTAGAAAACAGTAATGCTAATTTTGGAAAAAATGCCTTGGTCCAAATTTCCCTGTATTTCCTTATTTTAGCTCTCTTTTAGCACTTAGCAGTGATATTTTCTGTCTCTACTGTGCACTGGAGTATAAATTCATGGAGAACAGGGACCTTGTTCGCTCTGTTTATTGCTAACCCTCCAGTTTCTAGGACATTTCTTGGGCTACAGTAAGTGCT